>JAQGAX010000150.1:0-22392 GCA_034698105.1 Plectus exinocaudatus | reverse complement strand
ATTAAAATGTAAGTGCTGCTGCTTCCGACAAAAAATTGCCCACCTGAAATCGTCCGTCATGGGGAACTTTCCGCTGTTGGTCTGGGCAGCGACAATCGGCTCCTTTGATTCCTTCTTGTCGCCGAGACCGTGCTCCTCCACCTCCTGCGAGAAGTCGTCCTTGTTGCTGATGGCGAAGTGCACTTTGCGCTTGTAGTCCTGCGCCACTTTGAGAACTCGGTTGCGCCAGTAGTTGGTGCCTGCAAAACGAGCACCATCAACCAGTCATTTGGCAATTATTTGCAGGAGAAAAGCAAAATCGAACGTTCAGATCATAAGTATCGGTTATTGTTATCAGCACTAAAGCCCGAGTGTGGTCGGCTCAGCATTACGTCCCTGATACACGATCATCATAACGAACTTTTGTCAGCGGCTTCGAACACGCGTCGAGCCAATTACAGCGCAAGCATTCTACCGCTTACACTATGATGGATACCTCGTTCAAGACAGAAAATCAGCTCAAGAAAGGCAAAGTTACCCTTGGGATCCTTGACGTAGTCGACGTTGTAGTAAACGACGACGAGCGGCTTCTTGTCGTACTGCCAAGTGTTGTCGCTCGATCGAACGCCGGCCAGACCGTGCCTAAACAAAGTTATCACCCGCCGTCCACATCTCAAATAAACTAGTCATACATTTCACCGATGAGGAACTTCTTGATCTTGTCGGTGTCGTAGTTGCCATCATACTTGATCTCGCCCTCTTCGAACTTGTTGTGCAACCGCTTGGGGACGTAGATGATAATGTCGCTAAAGAACACGCGAGTAATCATCAAGTGGCATACGGACGCGTTCAATCGATTCTATTATATCAGCGGCACCGACTAAAGTTCAAAGAGAGGTTGCGCGTAGGCGATAGTAATATATCACCTAACATAAGCGCACTCGCCGCAAGGGAAGCAATTCAATTGACGCGGCGCCCGGTGCAATTGTCAGTCATACACGCATGCGCCATGTGCGACTAATATAAATCGAAATGGACAAATGATGATGCTGCTATCAAGTTTAAGCTACGATTCACTAAGTTACAGTAAATGCTCTACCTCCCAGTAGGCGCAACCATACCTGGACAAGGCCGACCCCCCAAGTCGTGTGGTGGACATTTTATCTAGTGTAAATTTTCGAAAAACCCTGTGCCCTGTGACAGGCAGTGAGCGTTTTGCAGTCCCAAGTCGTATGGTGGGCACCACTTTAACGACCTTGCCCAGGTATGGGCGCAACTATTACTACCCCACGATGCTTAATTTGGACTGCGTTACAGCAATTGACGCGTCACACGAAAACTATGCAGTGCTTACTCGGTGAAGCCAGTCTTTTTAATGATGGCCGGGTTGGAGGTGTGTCCGAATCGGAAACGATCGCGTTCCGTATCGGCTACCTTCTGGAAGGAATCCTTCAGTTTAGACTCTCCCTCGAAGAATCCTAAAAAATCATGATAATTCTGCGAGAACAGCATAAAAAGCTGAGATGGGCATACCGATGACGCTGTACTCGTCGCTGGCGATGAACTTGTCGAAGTCGGCGACAGACGTCAACTCCTTCGAGCTCGGGCCGCCCTGACCGCGCATGTACTGAAAACGACGCAATTTTAGGCTACGCTAGGACTGAAGAACAACAAACGCGGTCTAATTCGAGCATTATAATGCTAAGCATAATATTGTTTGCATTATATTTTGGCTGGCTGCGGACTATAGAAAATAGACGAAATATATGCAAAAGAGCACTGCTCAAATAAAGAACAAGTTTGTTACGCATTCGAACGAGAGTCAAGCAAACTGTCAAACTGCAAGAAAGAGAACGAATATAACCTTGACGATTCCATCCGCCTCACGGGGTCCGTCATAGTCCTGGGCGACCTCGCCATTACGGAAGATCTTCAGCGTGGGGAAGCCGCCGACGCCGAACTTATCGCAAGTCGCCTTGTCAGATGTGCAGTCAACCTGTAATATACCACTCTCTTATCACTTCTCCACCAAGCCCGCTTTCCCACGCACCTTGGCGAGCGAAATTGGCGGATCGTTCGTCTTCAGCTTAGACGCAGCCTTCTCGTACTCGGGCGCCAACCTCTTGCAATGTCCGCACCTGAACAAGCAAATTTATTCAAGAAATACATTTACAGTATGTATTTATTACAGATATATCAGCTGTTCAAATGAAAGCTCGTTCGTACCAGGGGGCAAAGAATTCGACCAAGATGATTTCGTGCTCCTTGATCTTCTCGTCCCAATCGGAGTCGTGCAAGTCGAGCACGTCGCTGCTCGCCCAGGCGAGCGCGATCAGCGCCGCCGACACGGCCACAATCTTCAGCATTTTCGTATCCTCTACAAAGAAAACTCTGGAACTGCACAACCCGTCTGTCTCGCGTTCAAGGCAGCGCAAATGTGACGTCCCACTACGGCCAGCGACGCCCGGAGAATCGGTCGGCCAGTTGGCGATCGCCGATTGGTCTATCGCCGCCTCGCAGCGGCATCTGCTGGCCGCGCGGCAAATCTCAAAGTTGGTTTTGCGGTATTCATTTCTGTTGGACAAGAATTCATAAGATTCATGAACATCAATTGCTTACAGTAATCCGTCGAATTCGGGGATGACGTACGCTCTTCTTCGGCGCAGCAGCATGATGATGCAGTTGGCTGACCACACACAGTGGACGGTGATATGCGCGACACTGTTAGTGCAATGTTCATCGGCAGAGGCGAACATGGCATGATGACATAAACAGTAAACTTGAGTAGGATAGGAAATTGAGGTCTATCCCCCTGCTTTTAGGCAATAGAGAGATTTTGCTATGGTAGAAATGTTAGATTAAAAACTATGAGTAAAGTTGTACTATAGTGACGGGCGCATATTTCCTCATCTATGATTCTCTAGAATCTTCCAGATTCTTCCCTATAATTCTATTATTAGACTGCTTGATGATTGTACACTGGGAGAATATCTTCAGCGCTATTATGTTGCCATTTCATCACTAATTGCTTATTTTTGAAGGAAGTTTGAAAACGACATCCTAACTTTTTGAAGGAGACGGAATTGCCTACGGAAATGGCGGAATCTGGTAGTGAAGACGAAAGCAAGACGAAGATCTCGATCAAGGTGAAGACGACGACGGATACCCACGAAATAGAGACGAGCGAGACTGCCACTGTCAAGCAGGCGAGTACCCGTTGTGTATAATGTCGGTATCATGAATTTAATGGCTATTTTGATGACATGAAGCGTTTACTGAAGAGCTTCGAATGTTGTAGTAGGGCGCAAAATAGTGCGCCGTCACTGATGTCTAAATTACTCAGTCGCAGTTGCATTTATTTCCATTCGGGATGTTCCGACCGGCAAAGTCTGATATAAGAGCTGAAGTTGGCTGAATACGTTGAGATTGGCTTCTGCTACAGATTTATAGTACCGGGTTGTCGTGTATTGATTTGCTGCCACTTGTTGCTCAAAGATTTGATTTTAAATGGTTCTTTTTCTTCACATCAAGTGCGCCCTAAATTCAGTGTCTCACTACGTTTCATTTCAGGTGAAAGAGATTTTGTGTGACAAGGTTAACGCACCCGTCGAACGGCTATGTCTGATTTTCTCTGGAAAGATACTGAAAGACCATGAAACACTGGACAAACATTGTAAGAGAGTGTTAATCGGTAACAATTACAAGAAATTACGTAACTTTGTTTAAGCAATAAAAGACGGAATGGCTGTGCATCTTGTGATTCGGGCTGCAGGACAAGGTACTCCTGGCGTATCACGGCCAGCTGGCGAATCCTCTCAGCCAACTAACACTCAGGGGACCGCTTCAGCCACCAACACGACTACGGTTCGACATTTCTCTTCCGCCATAATATGAATGTTCTCTAAAGCTCATTCAATAATTTCCAATGATGCCTTTTGCGTTGTGCAGAGCCTGTCCATATCTCGGTTGGGCGGGATGTTCTTCAGAAGTGTCTACGCGTTAAGGTGCTTTAATACCTATGAACGAAGTGAACGCGGTCATTTTGACCACGTGCTGAACCATCGTACAAAAGTGACCGCGTTCATTTCGTTCATAGGTATAAACGGGCCTCTACATGGAAATAGATTAGGGATCGGCTGGCTTACCAGACTAATTAGATTTTTCGAATGTAGTTATACTCATGGCATACCATCTATCCTTCGAAAACTGCCCTTTAGCATTGTATACCGTATTCTATTCCGTATTGTATACTGTACGTTCAGCCTCAGGCGGCGGGTGGCGCCCCATTCGGAATGGGCGGCGCCGGCGGCGGCAGTATTGCGCAGATGCAGCAGCAGTTGATGAACAACCCCGAGGCGATGCGGCAGATGATGGACAGCCCAATGATGCAGTCGTTGCTCAACAACCCCGACATTTTCCGCGGACTGCTCTCCGAAAACCCCCAGATTCAGCAGCTCATCGAGGTAGAAAGAATCTCCATCAACGATTAATAATCATTCACATTCGATCAACTGTTCAGCGCAATCCGGAACTCGGCCATATTCTGAACGATCCAGAGATCATTCGGCAGACTATGGAGATGGTTCGCAATCCGAACATGTTCCAGGAAATGATGCGAAATCACGACCAAGCCATCCGCAACCTTCAGGTTCGTCTAATTCCTTTTTATTTCGACCTTTTGTTTCGGTACAGTCGAACCCGGATATAAGAGCAGGCTCGGGAAATCGAAAAGTGGCTCTTATATGCGGGTGCTCTTATATCCGGGTTCAATTACGTGTTAAAGCATAGTACAAGAAGCAAATGGATGTCTAAAACTGCTCTTATATCCGGGTTCGACTGTATATTTTTTGATTCTTTGTAACGGAATGCGCTTCGAGCAATGACTTAAAATCTAAACTATGACCACATGCCTTCTCATGATTATTACTGTTTGTCCATTTCTGTTGTTGTTTTGAGTTATTTTTCACTTGAAGAGTTGCCCAAAAAACGAGTTTAGGACTGCAACCTCTGTTGCATGCACAAAAACATACGATGAATCACCACTCTATGTTTTGCGCATGCTGCGAAACTTTTGTTGCGCAACAGAGATAAGCGGGGTCCTAAGAGTAGGTTTATACCTATAACGATGCAAGCAATCATCACAGTTAGAAACCTATCCTAAGTGGTGTTTATTTCAGGGCATCCCTGGTGGTCAGGCAGCGCTGCAGCGCCTGTACCAGGACGTGCAGGAGCCGTTGCTCAACAGCACGCAGTCGCAGTTCGGCGCCGCCAACCCCTTCGCCAGTCTCGTCACCGACGACCAGAATACTTGTACGAGCCTGTTTCACGTTCATTTGGCTGTCATCCTCGACTTCTACTCGGCATTTTGTTTGCAGCATCTCGCAGTCAGCGCGCCGGCGTCGAAAACGCCGAAGCTTTACCGAATCCTTGGGGCGGCGGCAACCAGGCGAACGCCGCCAACGCCGGGGGATCGGGCACGAGCAATGCCGGCAACGCAGCCGCTGGAGCTGGAGCACCCGCTGGTCCGCCTGGCATGCAAGGTACAGTATTCATTTGACGATACAGTAGAATTCGGATGTAAGAGACCCGAATATAAGAGAAATCTGGATATAGGAGATACTTTTGAATTCCCGTCCTCAGTGCCAACCTCGGATAAAAGAGAAATCCTGATAAAGAGACTAGAGCTATAAGAGAACGAAGAGATTTTTTCGATTTCCCCTGCGTTCTCTTATATCCGGGTTTCACTGTATGTGTTCGTTTTAATTTCACGCGAATAATTCTCCATCGGCATCCTTCAAATATTCAGACGCAGTTGAAATAGTTTCTTATATTACTGTATCGTACGGTTTCTTTGGTTGTTAGTGCGAGTTATGAATCATAGAAGCGAAATGTGCAATTCTAAAAGAATCTTGCAACATTCAGGCATATTGAACAGTCCCGGCATGCAGAACCTGATGCGCCAGATGACGGAGAACCCGCAGATGATGCAGAATATGTTTTCCGGCAACCACATGCAGCAGGCGATGCAGATGATGCTGCAAAATCCCGAAATGCTGTCGCAGGTTGGGTCGCTCGATCGCTTTTTGCGTCATTTACAGACTATGGGTACTTCAGGTGATGGGTTCGAACCCGATGTTTGCCGGAAACCCCGAGATGCAGCAGCAGATGCGTCAAGCCATGCCACAGCTCATCCAGCAGGTATGTCGTCACTCTTGGGGTCTCTTTCAAAAGCGACATATGATTATTTGTCGCCATAGAAGGGGGAGGTTTTGGCCCGTCCTGTGTGCTGGGCAACCTACCGTAACCCGCGAGTGCGCGAAGCGCATGATAATTCGGCTGGGGGTCCACAAAATACACATACACGGATTAGTTTCAGAAAATATCCGTCCCATATCCTGGTTCCTGGACAATTTATTAATCCTGTATTTTAATTCATTGTCCTGTATAAATCTCGCTGTTTACGAAGTGTTACCCGTGTATGTTTGTCGTTGCTCGCTTATGCCGAGCTCGGACGTGTTAAAGATCGCCCTGTTTCATTTCGTCTGCATCGTTTTGACTTTTTGGTCAGAAACTAAATGAATTTTTATTCTATTGTAACTTACACTCTTTCGTTCATCTGGTTCAGAAATATTTCTGTGAAACGCGCTTCCTCTAATAATTCTATTCATTTTTAGTTGCAAAATCCCGATTTGATGTCGGCGATGTCGAATCCCCGGGTAATTCAGGCAATCCAGCAGATTCAGGATGGCATGGAGGTGTTACGACGTGAAGCACCCAGTCTCATTCCTAGGTACGCCAGTTTGATTCTCTCCTGGAACAGTACAAAAGATTCATATACACTGGCGGAGTTTTGAGACTTCGAATCATACCTAGGCAAGGTCAACAAAAATGTGGGCTAGCTACCGTAACCCTCCCGTAACCAAAATTCGCGCCAATTCAAACAGTAATTTAGTCGTGAATCTGCTCACTGCTGCTTTTAGTGTATATTTTTCAAAAATTCCATGCTCAATGCTGAGCGATCAACAAAGTCCCGTGCACAATGCTGGGCACAGGGGTCTCAAGCATAATGCTGGGCCCGATTTGAACAACCTTGCCCAGGTATGCTTCGAATGACCCTTCCGTGCTGGTTGCACATTGATTCCTTTGCAGTTTGAACCTGCCGCCAACATTGCCGACGATGCCATCTACTGCAGCTACTGCTAACACTGGTACGGGTGGCGCCCCTTCGACCACTCAGCCGCAACAGCAGCAACCGAACGCCAATATGCTTATGAGCATGATTCAGCAGATGGGCGCAAATAATTTGGTAATCTTTGCGTCACGCGGTGGAGTCCTGTCATTGAAGCGCGCCGTAGATAAGCAAAACGGCAAAAAATAATGTTATACAGGCGCCAGTCTTAAAATTTGAATATGATGTAACAATACTTGATGAAATTTATGTTTTCCAATAATTTGAATACCTGAATTTAGTCTAGAACCTACCGTTTCCCCCTCGTAGCCTAGACAATTAAGACTTCACCATTTCCCCCTTGTACCGTAGACAATTAAGACTTCACATTGCGACGCGCCGTCTAATTGTGCCTCATTGCCAATTACGGGCTCCGCCAACATTCTGATTACCGTAATTGCAGGCACCCCCGGAAGAGCGCTATCGCGGTCAGTTGGAGCAGTTGGCCGGGATGGGCTTCGGCAATCGCGAGGCGAACATTCAAGGTAGGTGCTTTGAAGGTCTTCGATGACCCACATAATTAAACTGCTCGTTCAGCGCTGATTGCGACGTTTGGCGACGTGAACGCCGCGATCGACCGTCTTTTGAGTCAGTCGCACGGGCCCGGCCAATGAGCGTAGCAGTCACTGCTGTCATTGGCGCCGTCGCTTGTTACATTCGTCCTTCATTCGCGAACTTCTTCGTTGCTGTCTCCGGCTGGCCACCCAACCGCTAAAGCGCTATCAGATTTCGGCCGGTCGTTGTTTTTTATGTGCGAAAATCGGTCGGCGTACCGCTCGATCAACAAATGTGATGTAATGTGGCACTGATATATTGTATGCGACCGATATATTGTGTTTGAAGCGTTTTCTACACCTGCTTCTGCGCCTGTGCGATGCTCGGAGTGGCTTTTCTTCGGCAGGACGCGCTGCTTGTCCGATACTGTAGTTCCGTTTGCCTGCTATATAAATCGGAAATAATATGGTGTTCTTACTCAATTAGCTACGTTCTGTTGTGGGTGGTTGATTTCGTTTGCTATTGCGAGTTGGTTTTTCTGCGTTCTCATCATAAACGATTTGTATCGGTCCACTTTGCTCTATGTATGATTTGCAGAGAATAAATAATCGGTGTTAATAAATAATCTTGCGAGCGGCCAACAGGCAGTCGATGCTTATCGGGGTTCGGGGTCAGGCCGGCAGGCTCGGTGTTCGCCGCGCTTGAACTACCGGACTGAAGGGCAGAGCAGACTCAACGGAAAACGTCGAAAAGTCACATTATATCCGATCAATTACCAAGAATTCATAACGTCGACATGAGAGTTCTTGGTAATTAGTCGGGCGTAATTGGACGTTTTCCGTTGAGTCTGTCCTGCCCTTGATCCAGAACGCGTGAGTCATGACAAATAGTTACGGTAATCAGACACGCACAGGAAGCGTAATGTCGAACCCAACAAGAAAGAGAGACAAGTTACAGCTTAACACGTTATCATAAACTATTTGTATCGCTCGACGTTGCTCCATGTATGAATTGCAGAGAGCATATAATCTGTGTTCGTACAAGTGGTCAACATGCAGTCGGTGTTCGTGCAAGTGGCCAACAGGCAGTCGGTGCTTGTCGGGGTCAGGCCGGCCGGCTCTGTGTACGCCACGCTTGAGCTACCGGACTGATCCCGGGGGGTGGGCCAGTGACTAATGACCCCTGATATGGACGCGTTTGACGGTCGACTCAGTCGGCGAGCAGAATTTCTGACTTCGGCTGGGCAAAAATCGGCCGGCCATCTCGCTGAGTGAATTCTTATCGAAAGTGCCGCTGTGCACATTGGACGATTAGCATTTGGCGATGGCGACGAACGCTTTTCGGCCGGCGTCCGTCCCTCGGCGCGGAGTTGCGTGCGCGCGTTTTTTAACGGCGGTTTTTCGCGGCGGTTGGGCACGGGCTGGGCGGCTGTGTGGCGGCGGCGCACAAAGGGGTCGTTCGAAGATGTGGCCACCGTTCCCGTAGCGATATTTACGAGTGGAGGGCGCGCGGCGGCCACAAGTTTTATTGTCGGCAGCTGAATCGGCGCCGTTGCAATCGGCAACCGACGACGATCGCCGCGCGCAACGTCTTCCCTCGATATATGATCGCGCCCATTCGTCGTGACAGCGACTTTTTCCCAGCCCGGCGCCGCCGCTCTGTTGCAAACCAGATGAGCCTACTCAAAAAAACCTTCGCATCATATCGTCCCTCCGGTCTTTGTGCACCACCGTCCCATGTTGCATTCAACGGCGCGTCCGTGCTGTCCCCTGGTGGCCTCTGCCGGCCGATTCATCGGCGCTTATTCAAACGACTCAGCTCGGCACGTGTGCGCACACCGTATCGTTTGCATCGCTGACGACAGCGACAGTTATGACAAACTCATGCACTGCACTGATAGCGAGTTTCGCTAAAACTGGCGCCCCTCTGGATCCTGCTGCTTCAGTGCTATTTGCACATCGAACATGTTGCCCGTAATTTCGCTGATAACAAACAACGGACCGACAACGACGAGCGCGCTTATTGCATTTCATAAATTTTATACGGCCCACCCGAGCTCTGTAATTTCTACCATGGCGCGGTATTAGCCGCGCTCCGCGCTCGGTCGCCCTCTGACATGCTGGCCCGACCACATCGCCTAATGCTTCCGTACCAACTAAGAACGTCCTACGCGCTTATGATCTGGACGCTTGCTTATGAGCAATGGTCTGCGTGGGCAGGAGGGCTAGTTGAGCCGGACTCGAGTCGGCGGCTGCCGATCGTGCCCTTGGTCGGCGTTGTGGCGCGCTTGATCCGACTGGCCATTGGCGGCAAATATTTGCTCGCCGGTCGCGCAATCACCGCCGCCGATGTTTGACGGGAGTTGCGCAGAAGAAGAAATGATGAGAAATTATAAGCGCCCAGTGAGTGCTGCTTTATCGACTCATTTGGGTCCGTCGGTCCGCCCGCCCTCCCTGCGACGCTCATATTGCCAGCGGTCGGAGCGTCGACATTCGAGAGTCGCTTATTTGAGTTTGTAATGCGTCCGCGGTCGCCGCCGTCAAATCGTTATGAGCGTGGCCGACCAGCGCCCCGAAGACGTCGTCGCCATATTAGGCGGTATCGCGCGGTCCGATGCCTCCGTCGCCGTCCGCCCTCTGCCCCCCATTGATTATGACTTGATTTTCATTGGCGCTGGCGTGCGGCCGCCCGGCTAGTCGCCTTCGACGGCGCCCTGTTGCTCTTCCTCGCGCCGTTATGAGGCAGATTGGTGCGTGACGGCGCTTTGATGCGGCCGCGCTGGGGGACGGCTAATGCGATCAGCGGCGGCGCATTCTTATTGTTGGCTGCTGGTCTGAGGCGCGGTGCTCCCGCCGATCGCAGGGAGTGGTGCGGGGCAATTGGAGCATATTTTCGGGCCGGGACCATTATGCGACGAATCGGCGCGGGCGACGGTAATTATTTTCGGAGCGGGCGAACGGACTGGCGGCTCGTCTCCGCCGGCCGAAGCACTTATTAAATTTCGCAACGATGAGGCTTCTAGCCGTTACAGATTCCGGCCGACCGAGCCCGCCGCGTCGCGGAGATGGCGGCTGGGATTACTGGCGAATTCTGGCAAAAATTGAATTCCACCGAAGCGGCCGATGAGGGCAACCCGTTGGATGCGATTCCATTGGCCCCATCTAATTGCACTATTAAAAATAAATATGATTCGTGCGCAAGCGGACCGCCGTTCCTCGGCAGTCTCTCCGGCCGTCCAGAGGGCCGTTATCTGCGATGTTCCCGACTCGGACATTCGTCAAAACCGACGGCCGCCACGACCGATTATGCGCGATTATTGAATGAAACGGCCGACGTGTGTGTCTAGGCGGCATTTATCAGCGCGTCTCGTGTCCGCCCATCTTTCCATAATTTCGCCGCGTATCGAAGGGCCCCGCCCGGCCCGACCGACCCTTCTGCGCCCGCTCTTCGGCCATCAGCCACCAAATGAATTCTGATACGTCGACGGAACGGCTCTTTTGCTGCCCGTCGAGCATCAGTCTCAGCGTCCTCCAATTGTCTCCGTCGTCGAGTTTCGCGCGCGCTCAGATCATCATCGCGCTTGACCAGAACGGTATGTGCGAGACGTGTCGAGCTGAGCGTCTGCAACAGGTAGAGACGAACGAAGAGTGCGTCGGGCCGGATGTTGCTGGTGCGCCGGTCGGTTCTGGCCTGGGCGGCGCCGTTGCACCATAAATCAGGTCTTATGCGCTATCGCTCGACGGCGCCGGCCCCAAGCCGCGTAATACCCAGGCCGTCGGCGGACATATGCCGCGACTTTTCAAACATAATATATCGTATTATTTTCGGCGCGCCGAGTAACGAACGAGCTCACGAGGGGGCTGGGGAAGAGGGTAGGTAGACAGGCGGCCGCGGGTCGGCGGGCGCGCCGTTGGTCGCCGTCGGAATCGGCAGGTTGGGCGAACCGACGATTGATAACCGATACGTAGTCGGCGGAATGAGCACCCACAAAGCGCCCCTGTAATTTCGACGATGCCTCCTCCTCGGCCGACCGAGTAAATGCGCATCGCGGCGGCGCAGCAAAGTCGGTTGGCCCCGAATCGGGTGGAAGTCGTCATAAAGTTGGTCGCGGTCGGTAAACCCGAGTCGCAATTCCGCCCAGCCGTCGCGTCGTCCCGGTGCCCATTTATTTTACATTTCTAATAACTCATAAAAATGAGGCGTCAGCATCCGGTCGTCCTCAACGAGTCGGCGGCGATTGGTGGCTGAGAAATGGGCCAGTTTTGCTGTCCACTTTTTGCCACTTCGTTCGGCCGTCTCAGTTGCATTCGCACCGCTTGCGCTCTTTTTGCGCGCCGCTTGCAACATTGCGCTCAAGTTGTTGCTATCGACAGACTCCTCCTCGGCTGCGATGGCCGAGTCGAGTCGAGTGGCCGGCGGGTCCGTCATCGTCGGCCGTGACGTCGGCCGATCACGGCGCCGTTATTGCGCGTCAAAACGCATCGCATCTACGACATTGGAATCGTCACCGGCCTGGCCGGCCTCTTAGAAACCAATTTGCAATTTCGCAAATATGTAGTGCTCGATGCGTTCTTACACTATTCTGTGTGTCGACTGGCCGCCGTCGAACAACAGCGCACCGATCTCGACAGCGCGGACGTCGCATTAAACCATATTGGCCGCGGGCGGGGACAGACGCAAGTCGCAATTCGTGTCTTCTTTCGCCACACTTTGTCATATTTCTCATCCGAGCGTGCCCAAGTCGGCGCACTGTCATTCCCGCCCGGTTCCGCCGTTTGTCGGGCCGCGTCTAGGTCGTTCGTTCCATTTCGCCGTCGAAAAAACTACCCACTGTTTACTGGCAACCAAGCTCGGCGGTCACTCCTGGCGCGCTGCCGCAGTCCAGTCCGTTGTCCGTACTTGCGCGCGCTTCGGCTAGCTCGACAGAGGGCGTGGCCCCCTCGCGGGCCCGCCAATGGGCGCGCTCGGCGACCGAGGTAGCGCCCGCCGACCTCGATCGCTCATTTCACCGCCGCTAGTGATTGCTGCATCGGTCGCTTCGGCGGCATTATCGTTCAGTGTTGTTGCAGCGCCCGTCATGCCGCCAGTCCTCCGCCACCGCCGCCGCCACTGATGGGACCGACGAGCGCCGTGTCGCGGCGCAAGCAGGCCAAACCTCAACGCCTCGACCGCTCCCGCGAGCTGGTCGTCGGTGTCGTCGGTGAGTGCTCTGTTTTCTGACATCCATAGCATCTCTGGGGAGCCGGCCGATTGACCATCGGTGGAGGGACTCGGACGAATCTCTGGTGACAGACTGCGCGTCAGACTGCATCAACCTCAAGTGACGGTGTTGGCGGGTGGGTGTTGCTGTGGGGCTGCGCTGGAAATAACGGGTTGCCTTGCCAGTTTCGGTGTCCTTTGTCTGCGTCATCTATCACCGACAGCGATGATGAAGTATCGCGCCGACTTGCGATCAGAAAACTGCGCCACCTCACATTATGAAATGCCTGATGGCAATGTACGATAAGGCCGGCTGTTGCTCGGGTGGGACCCAGTTTTTAAACTTTTATGACATGGGCAGGAGGGCGTTTTTTTCGCTCAATCGACGGGGGCGCGCATTCTTTGTTTGTCGAGAATTTCGCGGTGCGACTGATCGGCTGAAAAGGGCGCCAGGGTGCGCGCGCAGTCGATGGCGGCCCGATGGTTGTCGAGTTAACGATGCGCTCGGAAGCGCGTTGGCGACTTATAGCGAAACGTGCTTACGACGCAAAACCATATTTGACGTCCCGACGCGCTCGTCATTCGACGTTCGTTAGCGCCGGTCGCCCTTATTGGCGTCTCCGGGGCAGTCGAGGCGCATTCTGAATGCCAGCCGAGTCAGCGAACGAGTCGGTGTCCCGGCCCGTCGGCCCACCCCCGACCATAATCGAATAATATTGGGACGCATCTCTTTTGTTTATCGAATCGTCGCCGCAACTTCGTCGGTCGTAACGAGCCGATCGATGATCATCATCATCTCCAGGCGTGCTGTGTCGCATGCGCCGCCCCAGAGTACGGTAATAAACGAAGGGACGCACCTGTCGGACACGGTGGCGGCCGTCGGGCGTTTGGGCGCCGCACGGCGATGGGACTGATATAATTTTTGCGCGGCTCCCGGCTGGTCGTAAACGGGACGGCTAGCTGCCCGGTTTTACGGTCGGCCGCCTTTTATGGACGCTTAGAGCGGCGCATATAATGCGCGATAACTACTAAAGCTTCCATAATTTTCGAATTCAATCAAAATTTATCGCCCCGTCTGCTGGGAGACATATACGCTGCCGCCCGACCGACGGGATGGGACCCACGAGCGGACGGACGGCTAGCGAAAAAACGAGCGAGGCGCTCATGCGTCGGCTTCCCTCCGTGCACTACGATATTCGGCAGGCCGACGTCAGAAGCGCCGACCATTCATATGCATCGCCGCAGACATTGCCACAGTGCTACACCTGCGATGCCAAATCTGAATGCGAGTGCTGTTCAGATCGGGGTGGCGCTTTTTCCCTCGGCCGCTTCTTAACGGCGCGCAGCCGTCGGCGGCGCTTCTTGTCTGCCGAGCCGCCTGTAACACTGTTATGATTTATGGTGACCGGCGCGTACGGCAACTGCGCATATCATCGACGGCTGCCGTCGGCTAAAAAGCCCGCACCGCCCGAGCCAATGCAACAAGCCGTCCGCCCTGGTCGCCCGCCCCGCACAGCGGCCCGCATATTTATACCAGCCAACGCCCCTCCAACACAGCTCATCTTCATACGCGCTGCGCAGCTTTATGGCCGTCAGCAGCGGCGCCGCCGCCGACTACGGTAGCACTCGGCACAATACGGCCGTCGATTCGGGGGTCGGTCGGGAGCGCCGAGTTTGTCTTTCTCATCGCTATGAATAATAATCGGCGGCCAAAAAGTCGCAGCCGTGTCGGATGACGCGCGCCAAGGGTGTTTGCGGTCGGCGACGGCTGTGTACCGAACAATGATTGGCCCGAACGAGGCCGCACGGGGTCATGGCACCGAGAAAATGAGCGCAGAAAAGGCGCAAAGCTTTTGGGCGCTTCCGCGACTGCCTCCCGATCGTCGGCGCACTCGACCGACCGTCCGCGCCCGTCAATATTGACAAGCCGACTTTGCCTATTTGTCGACGGGCACCGGCGATTATTGATGAAAATATCTGGTCAAACTGTCCGCGCCAGTCGCACTCCCATTGCCCACTCCACATTCTCCACCGGCCGCCAAAGACGCCCCCAACCCATCGGCATTTATGAGGGGACGATGATCTCGGCATTAGGTAGACCGCACTATTTCAGACGTTGCTCAGCACCAGCCACCACTCGATTGCCATGTGTGCGGCCACTGCTCGAACGAATTCTTCGATGTTGCCGACTTCATCGCGCATAAGAAAATCTGCCAGATCCCGCACGTGCTGCTCAACGGCCATGAAAAGCCGAATACACCTCCGCCGTCGGACTCGGAAGGCGCGCCGATCGACTTGTCGAAAAAGAACAGCTCCTCCGATAACATCAATTTGCTTCAACTGGAGACCGCATTCGATTCTATCCGTCACCAACAGGTATCACTTGATGATCGTGAACGTGGACATCGGTCGCAAAAGCACTGAAAACGATACCACGGCGCAAGAATTCATCTGACAATTCCCGGTCAAAATATAGAGGGACAACTTTACTTTACATGGCTTTGCAGCTTTTTACCTTCGATATATCGATATACTTTACCTTCGATAATAAAGTATACTCGATATTTTGTACTCCGATAATTCGTCCCTCAATATTTTGACCGGGAATCGCTAATTTCAATTCGGAGATGAATAAAAAACAAAAACATTGCTACATCGCAAATAAGTTCCAGATGGCGAAAGATGTTTATGCAACATTGCAGATGCTCCAACAGCTTTACTCACGAGTTACTTCAAACGTCGACGATCAGGTCGCCAACACGTCGTACTTGTTATCGCCACCGAGCAGCAACGAAGCGAATGCGGACAAAGTTCATCAGTGCCACGCGGTTGGCTGCCAGCAAACGTGCGCCAGTAAAGGCGCTCTACTCTGGCATACAATCCGCCGTCACTCGGGGCAAAAGCTGCTGCAATGCGATCGTTGCGAGCAGCGATTCGGGGACAGTGTACAGGTGCAGCGGCACAAGAATTTCTGCGAGCTGCCGCCGCGACCGTTCTCTAGGGCCGCTCTTTCATCGCCCGAACTCGATGAATCTCGCCACAGCGTGCCGACGTTCTTTCACCAAGACTTCAGCGTGCTGAACAAGTGCGCCGCCGATCAGGAGGCGCGCGCGTCGGTCGCCTGGTCGACCACTCCGCCGTCGTCGGTGGCGACGCCGGCGCTTTCGTCGTTGGCCTTCTTGGCCGGCGGACTGATGAAGGAAGCACCACTCGATCTGACCCTGTCGGCGGCTGGAGTTGCTGCTGCATCGTTTCCCTCATTCGTCGCACAGTTGCCCTCATTCGTAACGGGAGCCGGGCCAGCGACATCGCCGTCAAGCGAGCCGGCCGGGTCTTATCCGACGTTGCTCACCAACGAGGACGACTGGGAATCACTGATGGAGGTGAGCAACACGGATGAAGCCGAGAAGATTCGACAGCTCGTCGGTGACAAAGCGATGCCGACCACCGACCCCAACCAATGTCTGCTTTGCCGACGAATTCTATCCTGCAAATCGGCTTTGCAAATGCACTATCGAACTCACACGTACGTTTGTTGTATTTTGAGTGCAGTGGGTTGCAAATTTTCAATGATGCAGGAACTATAAACAGTATCTGAACAGTTTCACCTCTACTAAAATACCGTTGGACAGTAACTGTTATGACCGAAATGACAGAATTATTTCATTATGTTATCCAAAATAATCATGTGAATTCGAAATTGCAAAACAAAAATAGCCGTATGCCGCAAAAATGAAGCATAGTACGATTTTTCTGCTAATTGGATTCAGTTATGTCAATACAAGATGTTTTTGCAGAGGCGAACGACCTTTCAAATGTAAAATCTGCCAGCGGGCATTTACTACCAAGGGCAATCTAAAGACGCACATGGGCGTCCACCGAGCCAAACACCCGTTTCGCAACGGTACCACCGCCATCCAGCATCAGTGTCCTATTTGCCAAAAGCGCTTCTTCACCGCGCCACTGCTCCAGCAGCACATCAGTCAGCATACCGATCAGCTGACCAAAAACGGAGTGGCGCACGCAGTCGTCGGAGGTCTCAGCAACGGCGGCAGCAGACCCGAGTCGAACGCCACCGAAAATGGTCGACACGAGTCGAGATCGCGCGAAATAGTCGCCGACAATACTCCACAACTACTCATGCCAACGCTGCCGCTCCCTATGCCTGCGCGCTCTGCCACTGCTACTACTGCGGTATCACCGGCAGTGTCACAGCTGATGCGTCCAGCCATACCGACGAGCGAAGGAAACGGTCTACAACTGCCGCCTGGATTCCCTTTCCCGCATTTCTTTGCGGGCATTTCCGGTCTTCCGTCCACCTTTGGCATTCCCTCCAACCCGCAACACCAGTTGCCGCCCCTCTTGCCAACATCGACCACGTGCAACATCTGCTTCAAGATCTTTGCGTGCAATTCGGCGCTCGAGATTCACTACCGGTACGAGCACGGACTGGAAGCGAGTTGTTGGTCTTTCTTAGAGATGCTCATTGCAGATCTCACACCAAGGATCGTCCGTTCAAATGCGACGAGTGCGGTCGCGGCTTCTCAACCAAGGGCAACATGAAGCAGCACTTGCTCACGCATAAGATCCGCGACATGTCTTCTTCGGCCGGCGAAGACAACAGCGAAGAAACCAACAATAACAGCATGTCTTCGCTGGGCGGGATCAAGGAGGAGCAGTCGGAAGCCGTCGAATTTGAGGAGAGGAAGAAAAGCAATCTCGACAGCCAGACGATTCCACCGGCGACGACGTTCGTCAATCCCGACAAGCCCCTCATTCCGCCCGCCGAATCGCAGAAGCCTGAGCCGAGCCCGCTCGAGTCCATCCAGATGATGTGGGCACAGACGGAGCCGCCGCCTCCGCGGCAAACGCCCGTTCTGTCGAAACACCAATGTGGCGTCTGTTTTAAGCACTTCAGCAGCAGTTCGGCGCTACAGGTATCGTTTCCCACTTATTGCGTGCACAAACAAACTTAACCAGTAATCATACAGATTCACATGCGCACGCATACGGGAGACAAGCCGTTCAAGTGCAGCGTCTGCACGCGAGCGTTCACCACTCGCGGCAACCTCAAAGTCCACATGGGAACGCATGTGTGGCAGAATCCCAGTCGACGGTAAGCGGTTTTTTCATCCAGTTTAATTATCAATCATTATCTTGACTCATTGTAGCGGCCGACGGATTTTTGACTTCGCCACAAATGTCGGAGGCCAGTCGAGTGCTTCGGACAGCGGCTACCCGGACATGAGCAGCCCGGTGTCGTCGTCGACGGGCAGCAGTACGACACAGATGGACAACAACAACAGCACACCGTCTATTTCCATGAATTTCACCTCGACAACACCGCCGGCGTTCGGTGGCGGCATGCGTCCGATGGGACCGTTGAGCTTCGGCATGATGCCGCCGCCTCCGATTGTCAGCTCGGCGAACGGGTCGATGGAGGCGTTGATGTGGAACATGTGGCGAACGGTGTGCTCCGTTTGCCAAAAGGTGTGCGCGTCGCCCACCGAGCTGGAGGAGCACCTCAAGATGCACATACCCACTCTCTTCCGCCAATGACGCGCTGCTTGCCCGACTCGCAACAAAGCATTCGCCGTGCATTCTTCACCCGATGCCAAATACGTTTCTTCCATCTCTTCGTTTCGTCCTAAGCAGCAGTTGTCTCATTATTTGTTGTCGAAGTGTCGCCGCCTGGTCTCATTTTCTTCCAGCGAACAAGTGTCATTTCGTTGTTGTCCGAATCGATTACTCATGCGTTGTCAGTATTCTCATTGGATCGTCTTTATTACCGTATCTGTCCGATGTCGATCGATATTGTCGTACTGGAGTGGAACCCGTTGCTTCTTCAGCAGTGATAATGCGTATGTGAATTTTCTTAGTAAACTACGCTTCATTAGATGCTGTTTCTTCGTTAACTATATTGATCCATTGTGCCAATCACTCTTGCATTGCTGCTCGACAGTTCGATTCCACGTCTCTTCCATTTGGTCCATGTTCTTATTCAGAGATGAGAGCTGTCGTCTTGTCTTGGTTCAGTAATATGCGTGTCTGTCTGTACAGTGCAACGTGTGTGCCGTCTTCTAGGTGACACTCTGAAACTGCAAGCGCAACTTTGCTCCTCTGCCCCGTGATTCGATATCAAGTGAACCCTACTGCTGCATTTCTCTCATTTTTGGAAGTCACACTTCTATCGCTCGTAATAAACCTGCTTGCATATTTTGATAAAGAAATCTGTGCAACCGAAAATCAACGAAGTACGATAGCTTTTGAGAACTACTACAACACTTGAACTGCTTAAAGAACAATATTTCCAGCTACATGAATCGACGTAGAAAGTTAGCATTGGTATTATCGACGAACCTTAAAGTACGACACGCTTAGGGCCTACCCTGGTACAGAACACTTCAGATTTTTTTCAAATAAAAATCACATAAAAAATGTTCTTACTACTGTAAGCTACTGTATTACACTGTACTATCCATGAGCAAGCTACTGTATTATTCTAGTGGATCACCCACCCTAAGCTGAGCTCTGCTGACTTGGTAATGCTTATTATAAATTCAGGCGAGTAATATCATATTCCATAAAGCAAAATTCTTTTAGCGTTTGCAGAAAGGTTCTTGACCAAAGTAAGGATTCAATACTTTAAATTAGTGATTTCATCAAGGGTCGACCCTAGAGAACTTCTCAAAAATCGACCCGGCCCCAAAATATTTCAATAATCGGTCCGTAGACCGGTCCTGTTTCATCAATTGAGACTAGGGCTGCCATGGGGCTGTCCCGGTTCGGAGCTTGAGGCTGGTCCTCGTATCAAAACAGGTCCCAGAATTCAGTTTCAAGTCCGGCCCGACCCCGAAACTGTTCAAGCCGGCCTCTGAACATCACTGTTTTTAATTGTTCACTTTTTCTGATTGTGACCCTGCCTGCCTTTTGAAGCACTGAAGCATTTGAAGCTCAGAGCTGGCTACGATTTTTCTTTGATTCAGCGCCATTAGCTAAAATACCATAATAACAGCAGTGAGATCCTAATAACAAATATCATTTGGTATTGG
Source organism: Plectus exinocaudatus (assembly GCA_034698105.1). Taxonomy (NCBI): domain Eukaryota; kingdom Metazoa; phylum Nematoda; class Chromadorea; order Plectida; family Plectidae; genus Plectus; species Plectus exinocaudatus. The sequence continues at coordinate 2,439 of JAQGAX010000150.1, read as the reverse complement.
TGTTCTTTTGGAGATAGACAGCAGATGACGAACTTTTCTTTTCGAATCCTTTTTCCAAACTTCGTTTGAAATATTGTTGTAGTGGTGTAAACACGTCACGGTCGCAACGGTGCTGGGGCGAGAACTCATGCTCACAGATCGCACCAACGAGTCGCCGCTGATATCGAGGCAATCACAGTTGATTAAAGGCATACAAGAAGACAGGATGTTGTGCTGTTCTTCGCTGCTGTTTTCGGCGCCATTAAATGTCGAGCTCCGCGTAGATCATTGCTGTCGCAATCGTTAGTCCAAAATGTCGAGATATTCGCGTCGCACTATTTGAATTGTTCTAGTATTCAAATTATATTCATTATGCTACACTTTGCAGTAGGGTCTTTAATCTTTAAGCACCATGCGTGTGTTCGTGAACCGAATGTGCACCCTCAGTCACGTTGCAAAACGTACTGTTTTGGTCACGCGATCACTTATACGGCACAATCTTCTTCCCTCGAATATGACACTGCTGTGGTCGGCAACATCTCTGACTATTAGTCGAGAGAACTACGTCGGGAATTACACCGATTCTCGACAGCTTCGACCTGAGCAGCAGAACGCGATGACGCGCGGTCAGAGGAGTAGAGTGATGATTATCGATGTGGGATGGGTGGGGACTTGGAAGAGGCGATTAGCAGAGGGGGTGTCGCCAAGGACTCGCGAGCCAATCTGCCCGCGACGAGCGCCAAACGCACGCTAGTCGATCGGGGCAAGTCAGTCGCCGATAATTCGCCGCCGGCCGTGTTCGTCCCGGTCGCCGTCGTCCAAGTCGTCGTCCGCCGCCAGATTGATGCCCCTCCGATCGGAACAGTTTGGCCGTCCGTCCCTGTTATCGGCCTATTAGTAAGTCGCTTAGATGACTCGGCCCCGGTTGGCCTTCCCTTGCGGGATACGGTAGGCGTAATGAAACGAGACTAATGCCCCGTGGACTAAGCCCCCTTGTAATGAATCAGACCGGAAAGTGATACGTCTTCGAGACGGAGATCCGCCGCTGAATTACCCGCGAAGGCGCAATGTCGAGCAGCTGGTAAGTCTAAGTGGCGGCGCTGGTGGTGGTGCTTGTAGTTGGCGTGCCCGGGGTCAGCACTTCCTGTTGCGACTTGGCATACATAGTCGTGCCCGTCGCACTCGTGGGAATGCATTAAGCCTTTCGATCGTTCCGTTTGCTCTGCTATCTGCTGCAACTTTTCGATCTTCGTTGCAGTCTGGCATCAACAGCCCGTGGTCGACGACACCGTCGTGACGAAATGCTCTTTCACGCGACTCTCGCCAGGAGCTTTATCCAATCGCTTCGAGTGCAAGGCGATGACGACTTCGTTGATCGGCTTAACTATTACTACACGCCGATCATGCTTGCCATCGCCTGTGTTGTCATCAGCGCGAAGCAGGTGAGTGCTAAAGCTGCTTCATCAAGCCACGACGTCGCTTTAGTACGGCGGGACGCCGATCGAATGCTGGGTGAATCCGCACTCCCGTGAAAGCATGGAGGAATACATCGAGAGCTACTGCTGGATTCAGAACACCTACTGGGTGCCCATGTTCGAGAATATTCCCGATGATCACACAGCTAGAGAGAGTGAGTCAGCGCGAAGCGAAATTGTTGCTGACGCTTCAGAGTCGATGTCCACTGGATTTAGGTCGTCAAATTGGCTACTACCAGTGGGTGCCGTTCATACTAATCGCCGAAGCGCTAATGTTCTCTTTTCCATGCATCCTTTGGCGTCTGCTGAATTGGCAAAGCGGTATCAATTTATTTGTTCCTCTAAAAATGGCTAAGCTTATTTTTACTGGCATTTTTGGGTGTCAATCTGCAAACGCTGATCAACTCGGCTTGCGATACGCAATCGATTGTGGACCACTTTGATCGGAATAGGGCTATTCGCTCGATCGCGCAGAGTATGGTCGATATTCTCGATCTGCAAGCGGGCGAGCGAAAGTCGCGCGTCCACCCCGAAATGGCCAGTTGGCGCTCGCGGTTCAGCGTCTGTCGACGCTACCACGGTTGTTACATAACGGCGTTGTACCTTATGATCAAGCTGTGCTACACACTGAACATTGTGCTCCAGTTCATCATGCTGAATGCGGCACTGAGGTCACGTGATTATGCGTTCTATGGCTTTCAAGTGAGCGTTCATGGCCGTGTTAGTTACGGTAACTAGTGTCATCATTGTTCCAGGTGCTCACAGATCTTCTTCGAGGTCGCCCGTGGACCGAATCGGGCCATTTCCCCCGAATCACTCTGTGTGACTTTGAAGTGCGGTATTTGGCCAATCTGAACCGCTACACCGTGCAGTGCGCGCTACTCATCAACTTCATCAACGAGAAAGTCTTCGCGTTCTTCTGGTGCTGGTACCTGTTGTTGGTAGCCGTCACGAGTTGCTCTTGCGCATTCTGGATCGTAAACAG
>JAQGAX010000149.1:0-22425 GCA_034698105.1 Plectus exinocaudatus | reverse complement strand
CCCATCCGACCCCCCCTTGACCCCCCCGGTTACACCTATGCTGCTGGGGTAAGGCGAAGTTGAGCCGAATTGGGTAAAATTTTACGATCCTTTTTAAACTGATCGAATACGCGAAAATTCAAAAAAGGGAAAATTTTAAAAAATTCAAAAAACTTTGCAGATTCAGGTCGACGACTCGTCCGAACTTCGGAAAAGGCCTCGGAAAACTTGAACTCGGACCTCAGGTATGAGCATTGCTGAAACTAACCTTGTCCAGCAATTTTCGATAGTCACCGCTGTCATTTGACTTTATTAATTGTCTGGTCGGACTGTCGCAGATTTCATCGAGTGCTGGTGTAACATATGAAAATGTAGATGCTGTTCCTACACTGTTATTTTCGGTCTCTTTTCCTTCTATCTGTCAACATTAGAAGCTAACAGAAATTATGCGAACAAATTTGCTCAGTGCTCACCTCCAAATCATGGTTCTAGTCTGTATTAGTGCAGAACAAGCTAACATTATCCTCAGGGTCTCCGCCTTGAAGTGGGTACGGGTTTGGGCTAACGTGGGTTATCACCGATCGTGTGGGGTTATGTTACTTCCCTGATGGTGGAATCCCCAGCATATTGAATGCAGTAATGCTCAAAAAAGTTTCGATACGCATGCTTCAAATCCAAAGTTAGTTTTACAAATCCTACAGAACCCCTTGGAGGTTTTGTAGCCAAAATAACGAGAGGTAGGCAGTTGGGCTTGGGTGGTACAGACATGTGCAAGGGTGTGGCCGTGCCGTGGGAGGTATGATCGGTTTCCTAGGGGAGTATACCTACCTAATCATTGCAATTTACTCATACCTCCAACTCTAAAGTGCCCGGAAGTATGAGACCCCTTGGGATGTATCTCATACCATACCTGTAACTAGGGGGGGGTCAGCCCTCCCCTGACTAGGGGTCCAACCCCCCCTGGACCCCCTGGCCTAAGGTCTGGACCCCCTTGGACTCGAACACCCGTTACAGGTATGAGGTATGTCCCATAACCCCGTGTACTTATCTGGGGTGGTATCACTCCGCCTCAAAGAGGGGGTTGCTGCTTTGACTTCCTTGGATGTGCTGAGAAGCAGAATTGTTTTCATACCCTTGTATATGTTTCGTTGTGTACCTTCCTCCAGGTGTTTGAAGGTCCTTCTAACCTGCACCCTCACTATTAAAAATTCCGTAAGGTCTTATCAAAAATTGCGATGTACGTACGTGCAACCTACCTGATCATGATCGGTTATTTCTTGTAGTTTTCTTGCGATTTCAAGTTTTGCTACTTTTGAATTATGCAATTCGAAAGAAGGATCTGCGATATAAAACGCTTGATTAAAAAACACATAGACGTGAGCCATTTCAGGGCAGGATTTGAGGCGGCAATCTCCATGCAAATACAGCAAACCATTCGCATCAAGCGCTAATTTTGGATCGAAATCAACAATGTGATCATTAATTTCGATTAAAACCGCTCGCCAACATTTTTCCTTTAGATCGAGATTCATTATCACATTCATTTTCATCGTTTGTAAGAATGCCTTGCAGAAGACGGACGCGTAATAAAAGCAGCTGTTACTTGTGACTTGAGGTCTAGTCCAGAAATTTGTTGACCATTGCTTGACCCAAAAATTTGCTTCAAGGTCACTTTTGAGGACTATTTCGGCAACTCTCTCATTGCATAATGATACTTCAAGTAATAATGTCTTTTCTTCGTTTCCATGCGGTAAAAAATAGAGACAGTTTGAGTGAATAAAGGGAGCGCACCAATTTCCTTTTAACGATCTCCTTAATGCCAAAAGAGTGAATGTAACTTTTCCGTATTCATCCATATCAATAAGCGCAGCATTGAAGACAGTCGACGAATCGTGAAAATAATATGACAAAACGTAAATTTGTCCTTGTTCACTTTTGTGAAAGTAAAGTGATGACTTATCAATATTACTGCAATATTCATCAACTACGAACATTTCATTCTCAAAACTGTTCACGTAAAATGAGACGACAAACATTTTGCCCGTATCTTGCCAGTGAACCAAGGCGAGAATGAAGAGCTTTGAAAATCGAATAACAGCAACCAAGTCACATGTGCCGGATCGTTTGATGGCTTCCGGAAGCTCTGCTTTTATCAAATAATGTTGACCTGTTGTAAGATCCACGAGAACAAACGACTTTCGCGTATCATCATAGAGAAAGGCAATCGAACCATCCGGATGAACGCAGAAACCTCGCCATGCGTTTTTAATACCAGACAGACGCTTCATTTCCGGCGGTTGAACCGGCATTGCTGAAGAAGTGCTGAAATTTAGCATTGTTGCAAGTACCAGATTTTATTATCGTAAAGGGGTCTCCATTTCGATAGATGTAAAGCGGTACTATTAGAGCATACTGTATTATTGGAAACGTTATTGGAAATTATTATTAAAAAAACAGCAGTGATCAGTAAGCGATTCCATACTTTTCCCTCCTAAAAACGACTGGTTCCTATGGTAAAGTATTATAGTACACGCAGAAATAGTATATACGTATATGTCTACGTTTTTGATACTGGTCCATAGTTGCTGTCGGGTTATGCATGAAAATTGACGTCCTGATGGGGTAACGTAGCGCGGTTTGGTTCAAGGAATAATAGAGTTTTCTGAAGAATACCTCTGTTGAATTGAACATTTTTGCGAACAGATCAAAATTTGCTAAAAATTTATCAGAAATCTGCTACGTATTCGCAAAATTGTCACCTTTCAGTATTTCCAATTTTTTTGCAGTCAATAACGTAATTTAATACTTTACTTAATCAGGCACAGAAATTGATGTCTTTTAGGCGAGATTCAGGTAAACAGTAGTTTTTCACGAATCCAATGAAGTATACTTTTAGTGTGCAAATAATGTCGGATAAGTTGGAGTTGCCCATATACCGGAGCAATAAGGTCTTTATTGGTACTTAGGCTTAGAAGACATCAACTGTAGTACATGCGACACGGACAAGCCGTGCAATCGCATGCCAGAAAATGTGCGACGTCTATTAATGGAACACTGGTGACCGCTTTTGCCGTTATCTTTAGTTTTGCAAACTTCGCTCAGCTGCAGAGATTACAACGTGTTTCACAAAACGACGAAGCAAGTTGTTCGAAAACACCGATGATTTGCAGGGGCTTACTTCATAAAACAATTGTAGTTACAACTGTTGCAATGAAAACTGCGGGAAGCGCGATGATTGGTCATTCTCCGGTTATTTTCAGTCATTTTCGGTTTTCGTATCAATCACCGCGCTTGCCGCAATTGAAATTACAACAGGTGTTTGAAATGGCCCCATGAGCCCCAGGCATTAAAAATAGACCTATGTCTATGCCGTTTCTGTTTGTTCTGCCTGTTGCGAATATATGTGGGGTTCCCACTTATACGACCGCGTGCTTATCATTCCTGTTTACCTCCATCGTTAGTCAACGTCGCAAAATCACTGATGCGCTTCGATTCTGTCCTATTAAAAAGATACCATGTAATGCCGCAAGATTATAGTCTTGTATTCACCTTGTATTCAGTCTTGTATTCTACGTGCATCATCCCATAGCAACGATAGCGGAGTGAAAAGGTCTATCGCGTCGAAAGAACCACCAGAGAAGCGATTAGCCACAGTTATGATGAGTTGGGTTGGTGTAAAATCCATGCTTAAGTCCTACGTTATCAGTACCGTGTTCTTGACGTAGTGATAAGAACTTGTTTCAGGTATTTTATAAATTGCATTGTTAGAAAAGCTGAGGATGACTTCATTAACTTCTCAGCGTATTGGTGAGCTAGAGGATGCCATGAAACAGTGTTTTCCCAGTACCGACTGGAAGAACACGCTGACAAATATCAATGCAAAAACAATTTGCGTGCCCGAATGCCCTAACCTAGTGAAAAAGAACGTCTACCGCGACTCTGTTGAAGAGGCGTGCGCTGGTGATCGCCAGAATGTAATTGGAATGCAGGTAATATGATCATCGATCAGTCATACTTGTCAATTTTGTAAGCCAACACAATTTCAAGTCGCTTGTTTTTCTGATGTAGAGGGCACTAGTTGGCGACTGGGAGTACCTGCCTACAGTATCCCTATACCCAGAGGCGGGAATGGGTACGTATCCTACAAAATTTCAAAGCCTCATTCTACCCAGTGTGAATCTCAAAACTCTGTACCACCACAGTGGCGGAAAAACGTTTATAACTCTGAAATTTTTCCGATGTTCTGATAAAACTCTGGCTGAGGGGGTAAGGTCTGTCTATACCTCTACATCCATCTCTGATCTGATGACTCTCGTTTATGTTGTTGTATATCTTGTAGTGTTGCAGGCAGAAGCAGAGTTTATCAATAGAATTACAAAACTGGAACTTGGTGGAGTTTTAATTGCCGGCCTACGTACCTCAGACTTGGAGAAAACCAGCAGAGTTCAAAATGAGGACTTCGTGCTCCAAGACGGTGACTGGGACGCTATTTTCATACACCAAAAGCGTGGCATTTTTGTCGTCGAAATCAAAGGCACAGGACCTGATTCATCATGTGAGCAGCAGTTGCAGAAAGCTGAAGCACAGCTGGACAAGCTGACGGAAAATATTACTGAATTATATCGCAAGTTTTTCAAGAACACCGAATGTTTTCGAGTTCCCAATATAACAGGTACAGCTTTCACAATACCAGAATCAGGGAGTATCGGCAATAATCATTTTGTTAAAGATTTCTTAGTTGACGATTAACGATTTATTTGCAGGATTAATCTGCTTTCCTTTCCATGAGTTCAATTCGTTGGCTGATCTAGAGATGAGCTACGATGTTATCGATTCGTCCATATTAGCGTCTCCAAAGAAGCTAAAATCATTTTTTGAATCAAATTGCGGTCAAACGCCTCAAGAAGAAATTTATTTGGAAAGATTAGCTGCTGAACTTGTCTGCTGTCGCATCGAGTTTTTCTTTCATTCACAAGCGTACAACGCGATGCAAATTGCACAATGGATTCAAACGCAAGATTATCAACCGAGAAACCAGAAAAAATCAATTGGTTATCAAGGGATAATTCAACCATTATCAGGTAAATATTTTTAAACAAATCCAAATCCATATCTGCACGACCTTTTCCCGAATTTGCATACCGTATTTTAAGAAATGGTATCACCCGCAGAAATAGTAAGTGTTACTATTTGCATATACTGTAGGTGCGTCCGATTAATCAGTATCGGAACCTTGGTTCGTAGGTTCGTGATTCGCAACAATAATAACACTCGAAATAAAAGTAAAACATTGTTATTATGTCTTAAAATTTTAAGATCTGTTGTGATGTCTGTTCTCCGCACCAGAGAAGTTTCTATGCCATACATGGAAATCAAACTGTTTACAGATAATGACTCTATTCAAAGAATCATCTTGACAAGCGATCAACAGCAAATTGTGCATTGTATCGACCACTGCATTACGATTCGTGGAGCACCGGGGTCCGGCAAAACATTAATTGTAATGCTCAGAGCTTTGGCGGCAGCAAAGCAAGACAAGCCGGGCAGCAGGGTGCTCGTGTTTGTCAACGAAGCACTCATTCCCAAATATGAGAAGTACTTTCACGAAGAGAGTCAACTGATGGTGCGGAAGCCAATTGTTCTCAAGACCGATTTTGTGACAGCAGCGCGTCCGGGTGACGACGTTTTTATGGATGAGACACCCATCGACGAGTCAAGAATAATGTAAATTTTTTCATAATCAATTTATTGATGCAATTCAGTGCGCTATCGCCACGCGGAATGTATAACACTCTCTGGGGTTTGAATTCGATCTGATTTTTTCGATTTTTTATGAAGAAAGAATGCAAAGCACTTCTGTATGCTACATGAACATAATAAACACTTCATTCACATTCAAATATCTGTCCTGGGTTCAAATTTTTGGCTTTGAGCAACAACATTTGGCGTCCAAAAAATCCAAACTATATTTTAAAGTTAAGAAATCAATTTCGTTAACACCACCACGGTACTTCATCTTTCTTTTGGTCTTCAGTGAAATCAAAAAACGATTATCTGCAAATGGTAATACGACGGTCGCATTTACTGGCTTCGACAAACCAGAAAGAGCTGATGCTGAATTTCGTCTGTACGAAGATGACCTATCTGAATGCGATGTGCATTTCAAGCATTTCAAATTGGATACAGTTTTAAGGGGAACCAAAGAAATTTTTAACGAATGGCAAAATTATTTTCATCGTGGACCGCAAATAGGTCATGGAATCATTGGCGCTCCAGTTGATCGATTATCGCTCAACAGCTTAGAAGAAACTCAGCAAGAACTGCTGCAAAGGCTCAACAAGCTTCTACAAGACTCTGATGAGCTTGTTGCCGCGAATAGCTTACATGCTAGCAGGATGAAGCTTACTGAATTGCACGTAGCCGTGATCACATCGCATATTGAAGATGCCGAAAAACTCAGACGATTCTTTCAGTCAAACGGAATCGAGGCTGGATCGCTGAAGAAACAAGTTAACCATGTGAAAGCCTCACTGGCGGTTGATGTATTTCAAAATACTCCTTCGTATGAATGGCCCATCGTATTCGTTGTGCATAGAACAGGTGATCCAAAAATAACGCAGGAACAAGTGATTTCAATTGCCGCTTCTCGCTGCATTGCAAGACTCACAATCATTGAGCACCAGAACATCAACGCTGAACAGGAAGTGGTTGGCGTTTCAAACATCAACATCAAAGAAGCCGCCGATGGTCGCACTGAGACTGCGTACGCATCAACAGCTGCACAAAATGAGCTTCTTGAATCTGATGATCGAATGAATTCTGAAAAGGTCCAACAAAAACAAGGTCACTTGGTTATTTTCTTTCTATTTACACTCAAAAATCAATAGAATATATCTTATTTTGATGTCTGTTACGAAGGAAACTTTGGCAATGTTGTCTCGGTAAACTCGACAAAGTAAAACTCGGTAAAATTTTGCCCCAATCAAACTCGGTGAATTCAAACAGACGTGAGCACCGGTGGTAAATGAGAGGTGTTGCCTCGAGAAGGTCGCATACAGTCGAGGGTGGAAGTGTCGAGGTCTATGAAAGCGGAAAATAGGGGTGTTTTTTTAGAAAATTTAGAATATTAATATTAGATCTTACTAGATATTACATACTGTACTGGGCCGCTGCCACTGTCATTCCACCAATGGTGCCGCGTAATCACACTCTTTCAGATCCGAAACCGAAAGTTGTAGGAGAGCCAGAAAAACCGCTACAATTGACGCAGCAAAACGCTAAATGCCCCAAATCATGGATTAGTTTGGAAATCGGACATACTGGAAATGCTGGGTACGTTGCCTCTTAGTAAGAGTCAACATTCTTAGCATATTTTACGAAAATCGGTTTTCTGACCCAATGGAAATCATTTTCAAAAGCCGTCAAACACTCACTGCCAAATAATTATCGTACATCTTATTGTATATCTTTGTTTAATTCGGTTACAAAACACGAAAAACGCAGTTTACTGCCGTCCCCACACAGAAGAAAAAAACGAAGCACATTGTATTGCTTGACCATCTGCAGCGGACAAAGAATAGATTTATCTGTCAGCGTGTGCTAATTATCGCAAAGTTTGCAGAAAACTGTTCTTTGATAAATTTGCGGCAGCAGCAAACGCGGCCGGCCACAATCTCGCAAAGTCGAGCACACTCTCGCGACACTACTTCGACATTGATAAAGCAGTATCGTATTTGAAGGAAGTCAAGGATCTGGCTACATATGATTACATCATTGCACTTGACTATTCTTGTGAGTTGTTTTTGGCGAATGTGGATGTCAATTTTAGTTCTTTCCTCATTTTGTAAAAAATTACTTCTGTACCCATTTCCAACAGTAGGAGCTCTCTTCGTTGCGCACACAATAATTTCTCTCAGGTAAAATACAATTCAAACTTTAAAAATACAAGATTAGCGCGAATATTTGAAATCTCTTCATATTCAGGCTTGCAAATCCCTGCCTTCCGAGAATCTTTGCATCCCATTACCCGATTCTTGATGCTCCAGTGGGGGAATCAAACCCAAACCATCTATCAAGTGATCATCGATGCAGTTCGCGCGCCAATTAACCTATGGTTTCGGCCTGTACTGTAGTGTCTGAATGGTCTAATTCAACTTGCAGGCTACGAGCTGAGCGTTGCTGCGAAATTCCGCGTTTGCAATGTGCTGCGAGATATATTTCAACTACGACCGAAGCCGTTCACCGTATCGCATACAAGAGCGAAAAATTGTTTGCCTGATCATAATAACCATGAGTTGTACATGCAGAATCTTGTTAAATTTGTTTTTCAATGCATGCACAAAAATGACAGATCTCTGTGATTCATAGGTATATTTATTTTGCAGGTTGCCTCCAACATCGAAACCTCAAAATTAATCTCTACTATTGATAATTAACTAGAGTAAAAATGTTAATTTAATAAAAAAGAGAATTTTTTCTGAAATCAAGATTTATATCACGTTGGCGTGCTGAAGTATATGGCGACTATCTCATCAACGTCGTTAAATGTTACTTTAAGAGCTCATACGCAAGACGGCATTTTCGCTGTGCTGCGCGATATGCATATAAAGTTTTATCTTGCTTAGACGCATTATGCCTTTTGTCGCATGTCCCAGCGAGTCCAATATTCTCTGCCTTAAAGAGTATGAAACGTAGTAACTAAAATTCTTTTCTGGTAATTGCAAACTGCATTGTTAGAAAAGCTGAAGATGACTTCATTGACTTCTCAGCGTATTAATGAGCTAGATGACGCCATGAAACAGTGTTTTCCCAATATAGACTGGAAGAACACATTGACAAATGTCAATGCAAAAACAATTTGCGTGCCCGAATGCCCTAACCTTGTGAAAAAGAACGTCTATCGCGGTTCTGTTGGAGAGGCGTGCTCTGGTGATCGCCAGAATATAATTGGAATGCAGGTAATGTGATCATCAATTAGTCATAAATGAAAATTTTGTAAGGCAACATAAGTTCAAGTCACGGGGATGTTACAATTCAAATTTTTTTTGAGGGTTGCGCAATCCCCATAACCCAGACAGCACCGTGAGTGTATAGGCGTAATATTCCCCAGTCTCAAGCATACATATAACAGGTGTCGGAAGTTAGGGGGGGGTTCAGGTTTTTTTTCGGCCTTCGGCCGAAAATGATAAGGGGACCCTTACCTCGTTTTTGTGCCGCTCCGGGTTGGGGGGGCCTAAGGTACCCCCAAGGTACCCCCACTTACATGTATGGTCGCAAGGTACCCAAATTACTTTCACCGAAAAATCTAAAATCTGGGGGATGACAATAGAAGCATTTGAATATTGGCTGGTGCCTTTATTTATAAATAAGGTAACCAGTTTGGTCGTCAACGACGCGAAAAAAATTTTTGTGATCCAATCGGAGCCGTCCCATAGGTGAAGCCGCCGAAGCCGTAGCTTCACGCGCCGAACAAACTCAAGATGTGAAGGGGCGCCGCTTCAAAAGTAACGCCATAGTCGAATTTCGGGCGCGTCGCTCTAACTCAATTTCATGGGACGGCCCAGGGTCCAATAGGCCCAGAGAAGAGCTATTGGTGGGTATTATTACCTCAAAGCTGATAAAAAAATAGCTGAAATTATCCCCCAGCATTCGACCCGTAGCTACATGTCTGTCGCAACCTTCACTGCCCACCTCCGCTCTACGCCCATCTATGGTATGATACTTCCTGTACTGTTACAGGCAGAAGCAGAGTTTATCAACAGAATTACAAAACTGAAACTTGGTGGAGTTCTAATTGCCGGCCTACGTACCTCAGACTTGGAGAAAACCAGCAGAGTTCAAAATGAGGACTTCGTGCTCCAAGACGGTGACTGGGACGCTATTTTCATACACCAAAAGCGTGGCATTTTTGTCGTCGAAATCAAAGGCACAGGACCTGATTCATCATGTGAGCAGCAGTTGCAGAAAGCTGAAGCACAGCTGGACAAGCTGACGGAAAATATTACTGAATTATATCGCAAGTTTTTCAAGAACACCGAATGTTTTCGAGTTCCCAATATAACAGGTACAGCTTTGACAATAATGATTAGTCTACTGTGGTTATATTGCAGTGATGCAACATAAATGAATCAAACTTACACATGAAAGTCATAGTATGCTAAGTATGATCCGACGAATTTTAGAGTCGAGCGTTGGCTGTAATAATTTCTCTATCGCTATTTTGCGTACGATTTTATTTGCAGGATTAGTCTGCTTTCCTTTCCATCAGTTTGATTCATTGAGCGAGGTGGAGACGTACTACGACGTGATTGATTCAAGCATCTTAGCTTCTCCAAAAAAGCTGAAAACATTTTTTGAATCATTTGGTCAAACGCCTCACGAAGAAGTTTATTTTGAAAGATTAGTTGCTGAGCTTGTCTGCTGTCGCATCGAGTTTTTCTTTCATTCACAAGCGTACAACGCGATGCAAATTGCGCAGTGGATTCAGACGCAAGATTATCAACCGAGAAATCAGAAATATTCAAATGGTTATCAAGGGATAATTCAGCCATTGTCAGGTAATTGATTTCTTGAAATAAATAAAAAGCATGTGCAATTTACATGACCTTTTTTTGAATCAGCATATTGTTCTCTGCACAGAGATGCGTATGTGTCATAAATGAAAACTAAATCGTTCTCAGGCAACGACTCTATTCAAAGAATTATCTTGACAAGCGATCAACAGCAAATTGTGCATTGTACCGACCACTGCATTACGATTCGCGGAGCGCCGGGGTCCGGCAAAACATTGATTGTAATGCTCAGAGCTTTGGCGGCAGCAAAGCAAGACAAGCCGGGCAGCAGGGTGCTTGTGTTTGTCAACGAAGCACTCATTCCCAAATATGAGAAGTACTTTCACGAAGAGAGTCAGCTGATAGTGCGTAAGCCAATTGTTCTCCTTACCGATCGGATGAAAGCAGCTCGCCCAGATGACGATGTTTTTATGGATGAGACACCCATAGAAGAGTCAAAAATCATGTAAATTTTTTCGTAATTAATTTATGGATGCAATTCAATGCGATGACACCGCTGGAACAGTATCAACATTCTCTAGGGGAGTGGGATTGAGGGTTATCCCAAACCGGATCAAAATGGGTGGAGTTTTCGAACCCATAGACATAGATAGAAGATCAAAGGATTTGGCAAACATGGGCTCATTCTCCAACCCCTTTCCCAAGGACACTGGACCACCGTTGACTTCTGCTATTAGACAGTTGTTAAATTCTGTATCTGCCGAACAGCGGCGGCTCCTGGTTAGGGTAGAAGAGGGAAACCGCCAGGTGACGCGAGTAATCCCAAAAAACCAAAAAAAAAAAAAAAAAAAAAAAAAAACCGAAAATATAATTAGCTCAGCCGCAAAATTATTTACACCATGAAGTGGCGGAAACTTGCGCTCCCATTCTCACAGTTGTGGCCCGATCGGCGAACTTGGATATTGATTTCCTGCGCTCGGTTCAAAACTTTGGCTTTGAGCAATAGTATATAGCTTCCAAAAAACTTAATGTACATATTTGTTTAAGAAATCAGTTTTGTTCATATCGCTAGGGAAATCAACTCTTGCGCTTTGCTTTTAGTGAAATCAAGGAAAGATTGTCAGCAAAAGGCAATACGACGGTTGTGTTTACTGGATTTGATAAACCAGGTCGAGCTGACGCCGAATTTCGTCTGTACGAAAATGAGCTGTCTAAATGCGACGTGAACTTTACACTGAATACAGTTTTGAGGGGAACCAGAGAAATTTTCAACGAATGGCAAAGTTATTTTCATCGTGGCATGCAAATTGGTCATGGAATCATAGGCGCTCCAGTTGATCGACTCTCGCTCAATAGCTTTGAAGACATTCAGCGAGAACTGTTGCAAAAGCTCAGTGAACTTCTACAAGATCCTGATCAGCTTGTTGTCGCAAACAGCTCTCATGCTAACAAGATGAAACTTACAGAATTGCACTTAGTTGTGATCACGTCGCACAACGAAGATGCCTTAAAACTTAGACGTTTCTTTAATTCAAACGGAATCGAAGCTGGATCATTGATGGAGCAAGTGAACCATACGAAGGCCTTACTGGCCGTTGACATATTTCAGAATACTCCATCGTATGAGTGGCCCATAGTGTTCGTTGTGCATAGAACAGGTGATCCAAAAATAACGCAGGAACAAGTGATTTCAATTGCCGCTTCTCGCTGCATTGCAAGATTAACACTTATTGAGTATCAGAACATAAATGATCAGCAGTTAACTGATGGCGTTTCACACTCGAACATCAATGACGCCGCCAATGGGGGCACTGAGGCCACCTGCTCATCAATAACTGAACAGAATAAGAATGTTCCATCTGATAATAGATTGGATTCTATAGACGTCAATAAACGTCTAGGATTCTATGAACGCATTCAAAAATTAGGTTAGTTTGCGTTGTATTTTGATGGTTGATGGTTAGGTTGAATGTAGGGAAAGAGTAATCTCAAACCCCCTCCCAAATAAGAACCCTGGTATTACTATGAAAATAATTTGATTCCATCGTTATCTTCTGCGCCAAATATGGGGCCCCTGGTATCGACCAAAAATTCCCTCAACCAAAAATTTCGGGGATAGCTGTCTCTTGGGCCTGTTCCATAAATTGCTGCAGACGTGGCCACTGGGGGTATTGGGGGTATACATACTCCCAGATGACATTTTTTTTGTCCAGATACCCCCCAGGCCGCTGGGCCTTGGCCACCTCTGAGCTGCTGTAATCACATTTGCAGGAAAAGTGGTAATCAGTCAGTTGCAACGTGGGCGTGACGAATTTTTCAGCTCACGCCTATTTTAACCAATCACCGCACTTCCCGCAATTGTAATCATAACAGCGATAATCATACCTGAAGCAGAGGGTCTGGAGGGGGGGGGGGTTTGCGCAGGGCCGGACACCCACCAGAATTTTTTTTGGCGTCTCTTTGAATTCGTGCCGAAATCTTCCGACGACTCCTCCAGTCGACCGGTTCACACCCCCCCCCCCGCCCTGTAAACCAGATGCTGCGAAATCTTACAATTTCAGTGCCGAAGCCGGAAGCTATTGTAGAACCGGAATACGCTTTACAATTGGCGCAGCAAAACGCAAACTGCCCTAAGCTGTGGATTAGTTTGGAAATCGGAAAGACTGAAAATGATGGGTACGTTATCGGTTTGCTAAACCTACACTCTCACTCCATTTTGTTGTAATCAATATCTGATCCAATCACAGTTGTTCCCAAAAGCTGTCAAACGTTCGCTGCGCAATAGTCACCGTTTATTGTAATCGCGTCAAATTGCAAAAACATGAAAAAATACAGTTTTCTGCCAGCTAAACATTTGAAACAAAGAAAGAGTATATTATATTGGCTGTCTGTAACGAACAAAGAATGGATTTATCTGTCTCCTTGTGTCAATTATCGCAAAGCTTGCAGAAGGCTGTTCTTTGATAAATTTGTGAGAGCAGCAAATGCGGCCGGTCACAATCTCGCAACATCGAGCACACACTCGCTACATTATTCTGACGTTCATGAAGCAGTGTCGTACATAAAGAAAATCAAAGATCTGGCTACATTTGATTACCTCATTGCACTTGACTATTCTCGTGAGTTTTTTGTGACGAGTAAGTGGGTGTCGCCCAGAGGTTGACAACGATTGGCGTCTGGTTAGATTCGAACCTTTCAAATTCGAAGGTCCATTCTATCCACTTTTTCGAACACCAAATTTTTCTTTAGAAAACTTAACATTTCCTCTTACCTTCACAAAATAATTTATACCCTTTATACGCTTAGACTCCGAAGATCAAAGATACAACTCAGGTTGGGGGTACATGCCACCTCCGTAGCCCCTTCCATATCCACTACTGGTGCCGCCTTAAGCTCATTCCCCATTTCGCTCGAAAATTGTGTCCGCGGCCTTTCAAATAGCAGAAAATTTTTAGATAGTCTTCTTCGTTCGGCAAGCAAAATTTCTTTAACGCACAGTTTAATTCGCGGTCTAAAAATACAAATTTCGAGTCAAAATGTAAAATCATTGCATGGGCATTCCCAAACCCATAATGCTCCGGTGGTAGACATGGGCGTATGGATATGGAAGACGTTATAAGTTATAGTGTCCCAAAAGGGTTCCATGCTATGCGGGAAACGAATCGCCGTTTTATGCTCATTTGATAGGCAATGGCATGGATGAGATTCGCTGCAATATGCATAATTATTATAGCTATGCGTCAATCATACACCCCCGAGTGTACAGACTAATCATACCTTTCAAAAATGACCGTGGGCGCAGTGGGTGCGTCGATTAGCCAGTGGCTTTGGTCTGTACTATATGATTGAATGACCCAATTTAACTTGCAGGCTACAAGAAAAACGTTGGTGCAAATATACTTCCGTACAATGTGTTGCTGAAGGAGTTTAAGCAACGACCAAGACCGTTCACCGTATTCAAGCCTGATGCGAAAAATTGTCTGCCTGGTCATCGCGACCACCAGTTATACATGAAGGATCTTGTTGATTTTACTTTTTGGCATATGCATAAGAATGAGAAGCCTGTGTGATTCATTGGTGTACTTGGGGCCCCAGGTAACCTATAAAATATAGAGTTTCCAATTGGGGGTAACCTCGAACTCAAAACCTCAAAAAATTGAGTTAAAGCCCTTCCTTATGAAGTCTGGGTCCGAATTTTTGCAATCCTTAGATTTTTGATCCCTTAGTACTGATCCCCCATCATCGGATCCCTTGGTGGTTCTTTTATGCTGTGGTTGTCGATTAAATTTATAGGGCACGGACAAATTATCCAACCAAAGGCAAATGCGATTACCTCACCAGTTCGTTAAAGCGCTTGATCATCCCAAAGAAAACTTGATTCCTCGTTGTGTACCCTCCAATGCCTACCTCTGAAGATCCCAAAAAGCAAGGTAACGGACCTTTCTCAAATCCCCCTTCTCATTCCATCGAGGCATTACATAATTTATGGACAATCTATTCGCAAATTAGCAAGCAAAGTGCAAACTACCACGGAGCTGCGCTCGGTGTTGTGTCTCGTTACCTTATACTACTGTATGTACCTACTGTGTCTCCAAATACGCTCTTTCTAGCAGTAACGATTGCATGCGAGGTTGTGAAGCACAGTACAAGTTTATCAGTTCAGTGAACGCAAGCTGAAACTCATATCGCAAAGTGTTCCTTTACAGTCAAAAGTGGGCTTGGCTGCTACAATCCCGTTCGACAGTAACCTGGAAACAGAAATGCATCTAGAGGACACTAGGGAACTCAGCCCCCAACCGATTCCCGGCTGCAACCCCATCCAGTTTTTAGTGGCTTGAAATTTTTTGGCTTGCCTGCCTGTATTTTTTGTTCAGCAGAGCGCCAGGTAAATTCCGGTTTCAAGTACGGAATGAGCGACACGCGTAGAAACATACAGCGAAACACTATGATATAAGAAAAATTGTGGAAATAAAAACGAGGTACAGTATATATTATCTATTTGAAATCACTTTACTGGCCTGCGAAGATATCGGATGGGTACATGGAGTGATTCTAGCAAACGATTTACGATTAGCAGCTTCACGAAATCATCGTTTTTGGATGCTTTTTTGCGATTCAACTGAGTAGTTTTGCTGGAGCGTTCCATTCACATTATCATCAGGGCATTTAAGGGAGATCTCTCGTACTGAAGCGGATTGATAATAATTGGCTTTTAATATTCCAGTTTGCTCTCACACAGCTTCTGAATTGTATAGTATTGCGCAGTTCTAGTCGCTTTGGCGATTTGGAGCATAAATGGATTAATTCAAAATATATCGATCCGATCCGGTCCACGGTCCAGCCCAATTTCAAATACCTAGGTCCGGTACAATATTCCCCAAAAAGCTGTTAGTCCACGGTCCGGTTCAATCTCAATATAGAAGACATGCGCAGCCGGTTCGGTCCAAAACTCGGTCCACAGAAAAATGGGTCCGTCCCGATCCATCCGGCGCGCGGAGTGCCAAATTTTGTTGGCACACCGAGTAACTCAGTCCACGATCCGGTGGCCCTACCCATCTATGTTCAGAGACAGTCGGGAGACTTTATTACTCATGAGCCGCATGCAGACCTTCTTGGTTATATAGGAGCTCGTCTGCAAGGCGTAAGCTCCATTTGTACATGATCACATCAACACCGAGCGCACCTCAGTTGTTGATTGTACAATACTTTGCTTGCTGATTTTTTGCGACGGTGGCGTTACTTTTTGTTTCTCTCGCTGTTTCGTTTTTTGCTTTCTGTGCCAACTTTATGTGAAAGGTTGAAAGCACACGCGCAGAAAACCACAGAAAGCGGAATCTGTGGAAAGCGGTCAACTTTCATTGCGGGCTCCCCCGTACTCAAAGAAATACTATTACAATGTGCGGTCTCACTATACAATAATAGCTAATTTGTCGTGGAAGGAATTATTATTTCTTTCATGACATGAACGAAAAGTGTATATAGCACAAGAAGACGCTTGATAACATATAATAAATGGTCAGTTTTCATGATCAGTTCTGAGTCATCATCAAATTCCCCGCTACGACTGCTTCCTTGCCTCCAATAAGTTTGCTCTGTTCCACTTCCGTCTCTTCGACCTTCTTATTCAACAGGTAAGTGTCTGCATTA
This sequence comes from Plectus exinocaudatus, assembly GCA_034698105.1. NCBI lineage: Eukaryota > Metazoa > Nematoda > Chromadorea > Plectida > Plectidae > Plectus > Plectus exinocaudatus. The sequence goes on along the minus strand of JAQGAX010000149.1, from coordinate 5,788 downwards.
ATTGTGATACCGCAGACATTCTGAATTTGCTGTCCGTACTGCTTCACGACGGGTTGAATCCAAGCACCGAAAGGAACAAAATCGTTGAAATTGGCCGGTGTCATTCCGTTTTGGCCAACGCCGAGGACGTGCCAGTACCTGAATCAGGAAAAAATTGTAAATATGACGTCATGACGGTTGTATGACTCATCAGAGGCGATCAAGGTCCGGCGGTCTGGGCTCGTAGGTATCAGGGTGCTCCGGGGGTATATACCCCCTCAGTGGCCACGTCTGTGACTCATATCATGGTTCAATGACATCATAATGATCGAATGACGTCACTGTTGTGTCCGTTGGGAAGCCTAGCTCGTCTGTGCACTACTATACCCCTTACAACCCTTAGAGCACTTTTCGAATAATGTGTACAGACTACAGCAGAGACGCCCCGGACACTTACTGGGAGGAGGGCGAATTTTCGCAAAGCCGATAATCGTCTCGGATATCCAACTGTCTGCTCTGCGACAGCATCCAAAATCGAGATCTTCAAAACGTTGAAAAACTATCTGTGGTGTGCGAATCCATTTCAAATGTCCTACGCCCACCTCGGACGTCAATTTATAATAGCTGCCGTACTGCCTCTTTGACCACTGTCGATGTGATGTTTAGTTTGCTTCTTATCTGATACGAAGATGCAATGCACAATTAACCTACCAGAGGTTAACAAAGCCCGCAACGCCGTTCCAACCGGCCGTTATTTGCTGCCAATCATACGAGTTTGTGTAAATGCCGAAACCCAGATTTTTTTGCTGAAATGTGGTGAATAAAGACATGTAGGCTCAGTTGTAAATATTTCTCGCCTGAGCTCGATCGATGAAGCTTTGGATGTAGTTGGCATTTGCCTGCGCGTTGTTCTGCCAGTTGATTGGAGAAGTGACTTGAAGCCAAACCGATCGAATGTTGACACCATGTGAAATAACATAAGCGACTGCATCGTCTAACTGCTGAGAGCCAGGTTTCCCGCTCAACAGCTGGGGCTCCATGTAGACTTCGAGGCCCATGTTCGCTGGAACAGCACAATTAAACTGCAATTACGATGCACAAAAGTAATTGAAAATGACCCGTTTACATTGCACTAGAATTATTTCGTGCCCACAACAGTAATTATTGCCGAGGTATGCATGCTCTTGAACTATGGTATTGGTTCAAAACCGAGCAATAAACACTTAGCGTCCTTGAGGGTAACCAGGACGGCCGTAAAAGTGAAGTTAAATGGAACTTTCATAACGACGCCATCCCGGTGTATTCTAAACTCAATTTTATTCATTGAATTTTTGAACTGTCAGTCAAGTCCATGCTTGGTGTTGTGATGTGTTTGAAATACCAGGGTCGGCGGCTGGGGTGGTAAGTATTCCAAAACTTTTAGCTGGGGACCAACCAGAGAGATGGAACAATGGGAGTACGTACCTCCTACCAACAAGCGGAATTGCTTTACGAAAAACACTGAGACTTGATGAACGCTATTGCACAGTTTCAGCTCAATTGGTCGTTTACTGTGAGATTTATTCAAAAGCAAAATGAATGTGAAACTTTTCTCCCACACTGAAATCATCCTTTTACAGTAAGTATGAGGAGTGTTAACAACCTTGCCTGTTAAATCCATTCCAAACACTGCATCGTACAGTATGTCAACTACAACTGTGTGTGCAATATATGTACGATGCGCAGTATTTGAAATGGACTCAAAAGCCGAAATACTCAACTCACCATTATAGGCGTTCAACAGAGTGGGTGGACCATTTGGATCAACCGTGCCATCGCTACGGTATATCCTGACGAAGGCTGTCCGATAGCCGGCATTTTTCAAACAAGTGAATGTCGGAGTGCTTGTGGCTGCGCTGATGTCTACTGCCAAAGCGAAGTTCACCTTTGTGGTGTCGTCGTTGGTAGTAATTGGGTTTGATGCAGCAACGCTGATCAAGAAGGAAAGGAGGACGATGTGGCGCATTTCTAGATGAGAAATACAATTACAGCAGCGTTCAGAAGTAAAGTAAGAATAATTGCGCAAAAGTGTGAGGCGATTCTTATATTAAGTAGTGTGTGTCAAGTTAAATGAAGAAAATCTGAGCTAATTGAACCGAGCTAATTACTGTTCGAGAATAAATAACCGTATCGTATCAAACCGTTCGTTTATTGTATCGCATTGTCTTTCCTGTAGGGTAATTTATCATTGAAACACCACAAAAAAGCACAGCTACATAATACTCAAATTATTGATTATCAATATAATTCAGCGTCAAGTTTCGAGTTTAATCGCGCTATTGTTCTATTACGAATGGAACAAATTCTATACCACCTAGTTCTCTCCTTTCTTATGTGTTCTTCTTTTGTAAGGCAGCAGTAGCACTGTTAACAAATGTGTGTAGGCTAGCTATACTTATCTTTTGAACAAAGGCGCGGCTTCCGGTGGGAAAATGGGCAAATGGCAAGTTTGTCATCGAAGATAAAAAATTTCAGTATAGGTTTTGAATGTGCACATGCATCTAAATCGTCAATGAAACACAAAACTACACGCAGAATGCTCATTTTAATTCGATCTGGAAGTTTAATTTATTGAATAGTTAGTGTGAATTTTGCTTGCAGGAAATAGAAACCTTATTTCTGCGCCGATTACTACTTCTGAAAATGCGGTAAATTGTTATTAATTTGCGATGAACTTGAATCGGGCGGCACATTTTTACGTGCCATTGCATAAGTCAGCACTCGAATAAATGCGATATGTTTAGTAAAGTACCAAATACAAATAAAATAATTTTAATAGAGAACGACTGTTATTTCTTTGATAGAACAAATTATGTATTCAACGCAAGACGGCACTCAAGAACACACAGTGATTAGTATCTTTGAGAGAAGAAACAAACAAATAATGCATGTTGTCAAGGTCAGTTCTGAGTCATCATCAATTTTCCCGCTACGACTGCTTCCTTGCCTCCAATGAGTTTGTGCTGCCCTACTTCAGTCTCTTCGGCCTTCTTGTTCAATACGTAAGCGTCGGTGTTCATTGTGATACCGCAGACATTCTGAATTTGCTGTCCGTATTGTTTCACCACGGGCCGATTCCAGGGGCCAAATGGAACAAAATCATTGAAATTGGGAGGTGACGCTCCATTTTGACCGGGGCCCGATACGAGATAGTACCTGGAAAATGGAATATGCTATTTATCTGCAATGCGCAGTTAACATACCAGAGGTTCACAAAGCTCGGAACACCATTCCAACCAGCTGTTATCCGCTGCCAATCATAGACGCTTGTGTAGATGCCGAAACCCAAATTTCTTTGCTGAAACGTGGAAAATGGAGACATGAAGACAGGATTGCATGATGAGGTCACGTGTTTTTGTAGTTTTAAACCATCTCCGTCACGCTCGAATCAATCGATTAATGCAATGTATACAGGGTATCCCAGTATAATCCGCCAATTTGAATATTAAATAATTTTTTCAGTTTTGCACCGATTTGGTTGAAATTCATCAATTTTACATCATTTTACGGCGAGTGAATCCGTTCAAAATTATGAAAGATATTGCAACGCGCGTATATAGTACTCATTTCCGTTTCGTACCAACAATGAGTGCTGTTAACTAATTCAGTGTCAGATCTTCACTGGCGTAAAAAGCAGAAAATTTTATCTATGTAGAGAGTATTTTATCTATTTTTGTGCCACTGGTAAAACTGTATGAGGCAACCAAACTATATTCAATTCCAGGGTAGGCGCGTCTCAGAGTTCGCGAAAGCCGACCGATAACCCACCCGGCAATCCTATATTTCTGCTCGAACAGTTCTGAAATCGTATATTTCTTGCCTGAGCTCGATCGATGAAACTTTTAATGAAGTTGGCATTGGCCTGCACGTCGCTCGGCCAATTGATCGAAGCAGTTACTTGCAGCCAAGCAGATCGAATGTTGACACCGCGTGCAATGACGTAATCGATTGCTTGATCGAACTGTAGATTGCCAGGTGTAGAACTGTACGGTTGGGGCTCGATATAAACTTCGAGGCCCATCTGCGCTACAAAATGCTACCAATTTACTGAGTTGTGACCAATGGCCAGGGCCGTGTCATAGTATGTGCTGACCTGTGCTTCAGCACAGGGGAGGGGGCCGGACAACGGCTAGTACTAAAGGGGGAGCCGAGAAGCGCCCCGCTAATACAGAAGGGGCGCCAGGTCAAAGAGGGCGCAATAGTCAAGCACAGGGGCGCCCCAGTGGCATGGTACGGCCCTGCCAGTGACGAACAGCTCTCACTCATTTTGTTCCTGTCAAACCAAAACGAGATTATTAAACTTCTTAACCCAGCACGTGTACCACAGAACTAGTATTCCCTTTAACAGCATACTCACCACTATGGGCATTCAACAAATTAGGCGCTCCATTTGGATCAACCGCTCCAGAACCGTCCTTGACGTAAATCCTGATGAAAGCTGTCTGATAGCCCGCATTTTTTAAACAGCTGAATGTCTGTGTGCTCGTGGAGGCGCTGATGTCCACTCCCAAAGCGAAGTTCACTTTTGTAGTGTCGTCATTGGTAGTTATTGGGGCTGATGTAGCAGAGCTGATCAGAAGAGAAAGAAGGACGATGTGGAGCATTCTGCCTGAGAAATTCAATTACAGAATTCACAGCTGCGTTCAAAGTTGGTTTTTGAACAATTATTCAAAAGTGTGAGCTGATTCACGCAATAAAGTTACAACGTCCTAATGGAGTAGAAAAGATAGCGAAAGATTAAGGGAATCTGTCAAATTTACTTTGATCATTTCTTTGAGGAAGGCTTTCGTGATCTTCTGCCAACAAAAGTCAAGTCCCTTCTGGTTTATTAATATGCCTTTCTACTACTTCAGTTTTGAATGTAAGTAACACGTCCCTGACATGAACTAACAACAAATCAAACAAATTTGTACATTACGAGAACAAACCGCCACGTAGCCAACTCAGCCTGAATCCAAAATCCAAACTCTATCCTATTCAAATTATTGATTACTGATATAATCCCGAATTTAGTGGACTTGTTGCCTGCGCACTAACTGCGCAAATTGCACACAGTCGAATGCTATCGTTTCTTATATGTTCTCCTTTTGTACAGCAAGCAGTAGCATTGTTAACAAACATGTGCATGCTTACTGCACTTATCATGAGCGCAAAGGCGTAGCTTCCGCTGGGAAAATGGGCAAATGGCATGTTCGTCATCGACGGTAAACAACATCAATACATGTTTTGAACGATCATATGCTTTAAGCAGTAAATAAATTGAAAACAGAAAGCTACACAGCAACTGAGCAGCAATGAGTCATCAGCGATTATCATAAGCATGTGGTGGGCGGTATGATAGAGGTATTGAAATTCAATACCATAAATTGCTGAGTTCGGCGAATGAGCAAATGCAAGAGCCGTTAATTCGTTATGCACGAGCACCTATCTTAATTCGTTATGAAAGTTTATTTTAGTGGACGCGTCAGTTTCGCGCATGCAGAAAGTAGTAACCTTATATCTGCGCGGATTACTGTTTATGGGAAACTTGAAAGTATGGTAGATTGCCACAAATTGGTCACGGTGTCGGATCTAGCGGCAGATTTTCCCTTGCCATACAAATAGTGGTAGAAAAGTGGTGTCCGCAATTTTTTGCGCTTTTTTTGTAAATGTAAAGGAAATCCGTTATCATATGATAATGCAGACATGTGCACGGGGGGTATATACCCCCCCCCCCCCAAGGGGTCTCATACCTCCGGGCACTTTGGAGTTGGGGGGTATGAGAAAAATT
>JAQGAX010000148.1:0-22504 GCA_034698105.1 Plectus exinocaudatus | reverse complement strand
AACATTTATTGTGTCGGTAATTCGCAGATTGCGTTTAAATTTTGTCGTTTATTGCGAATTTTCGCTTGCGATCCTATATTTATGTCCACGTCAAACGGCACTGCACGTAGAATAGCACGCGTCAGGATTACGGCAGTCAATCGACTGATTGAGGACCCAGTGACCTTTTTCTTACTAATATAGTGTCTTCATTTTACCGCAAGCGCCCAGTCGTAACGGTACTTCATAAACGAATTATAATGAGAAAATGAAAAAAACGTGTCGCGATCCTATATTTTTGTCCACCAGTGTAGCTACTCTATTCCATTTTTATTTGGTTTATCTTCAACTTTCCATTGGAATTTATAGAAGAAGAACCTGCTGAAAAATATCACAAATACTTTTCCGAATGGTATCAATCATTATGGTCCGCCGATTGCAATCATTACGACTACCAGGCAAACAACACCGTAGCTAGCCGTCATCTTACCGAATGATCATGCTATGAATTAAAGAACAGCGCGATTTCTTTCGAGTTGTCTTTTGCTTTCTTGATGCTAACGCTTATCTTTATTGGTGTTAGGGCGAATAAGTCAGGATCACAACAGGAAAGGAAACTACAGAATACTATACAGTTGAAATAATGATTCCTTATTCGCGCTTATAACTTATGTCAACAGTGTATGTAAAAGTAAGCAAAGAAATGTTATCTTTATTCGACGCGAATCAATCAGCATATCGAATAATGCAGCTAAAAGCGAAGTGTTTTATCTAGATGTGCGTAAAATCCGGGACATTGCTTCTGATTGGTTGGACGATGTTTTAGCACCTCTTTTTGCACCTGAAAAAATTACCATTATTTTCTGTACTTTTGTTTTATCCTCTGATAAATGTGACAGCTTGCGAAATCTGCTGTTTTCGACAAAGAAATTGCCCTGATACTTTTCGCCTTCTTGAATACCGTAATATTTACTCCCTTTTACTTAAAGAAGCCCCGCGAAAGAAAAAAATCTGCGCCGAGTCGAGATGCAACAATCCGAGTTCCGCTCAAAACACAACGTATTCCTATCTTATTCTGACTTGGCTGCGTAACAGTTGAGGTGCAAATAAGACAAAACATGACAAGTCGAGTTCAACCAACTTGTTCAAACATTGCGTTGCATACAAATAAAATATTAGAAATGTAGGCTGTGAAGAAGTTGCAACTACCCCCACCGCCAGACGGTTTATGGTCATTTCATCGCGGTATTCGCCATCGATTATTTTTTGGTCAACAGTTTATACGAAAATTGAAGGTCACAAAAGCGAATGACGCCAGTAGATACGGGATAGGTAGCAAGCAACCAGTTTTGGTATTGCTGACGTATAATTTTGAGTTCGCCGAATCGAACTTCCCAGACGTTGGTGAGATTTGCCCAGAGCGGGTCGGTTGCCGCGATTGCTCGCTACCATTCTGATCGATATTTTAACATCGCGATAGAATAAATGGCGATGAAAGATCACCTCGATGAAAAATCGCCGCCGTGAAATCACCGGCGATGTAATGACGACGATGACCGCCAATCCGCCAGACGCTGCCCACCTTTACCAGGCGCGTAGCTAAGGGGGGCGCGGGGGGCATTTCCCTCAGTTTTTGGATTTGCCCCAGGTTTTTTGTAGTTTTCAATGCTTACTGCTCAGTTACCCTAAGTTGTCGGTCCCCCCAGTTTTCCAAAGTCACCCCCAGTTCCCAAATTTGCCCCCAGTCACTCGATTCTAGCTACGCCCCTGACCTCTACGTGGATCTAGTTCAGAATCGAATCATATCGAATTATAGATGTGCATGGAGGGGTACCATAAGTTTTATCTAAAGGAGAACAGCTGAAGAATTTGTCAGTTCACTAAAAACAACGAAAATTCGTTATGAGCCAGCTCAGAGAAAGACTGGCGCGCCCTGATTATCCAGTTTACTGAAAAGAACGAGAAGTAGTGATTGTGAACTACTTCAATCAAGAACTCTGATGCGGCCCAGTTTGCCAGTTCTCTCAACTACGTGACGTAATCTTTATAAATACCAACTTCGGTAGAATACTGATCATACTTCTCTTTATAGGTTCATAGGTTGAGTAGCGGTGAGTTGAAGATGAATTTTATTAATATCCCCATATCCGCTAGACTGAAAATGAGACATGGGTGCTTCCGGGATCATTACTCGGATTGAATGGCTGAAAGTTTGGAAGAGACCCCCCTGATTTTGGGTAAAAATGAAGGGCAGACCTCGATCCTTGCACATAAATTTTTCTTCCGTCTCTCAATTCTAAAATATGATAGTTTCGCATTAAATAAAACAATAAATCTCGAATTCATTGCAGATTGATTCGCTTTAATTCAGCACTGAAGTGGAAGCGATCGACTGTGTTCATCATGGTCAGATCATGCATTATTGCATTGTTTCTGTTTTTCCAGGTGTCATCTGATTATGCCTGTTTGCAAACAGTTCCGATTCATGACCTCGCCACAACTCGGACTACTCTCAGATCAACAACTCAAACTACAACGGTTACGACAACGGTAAGAATCGGAATTGCACAATCATATTTTGGGTCTCGAAAAGCGACGGTAAGTTACCATTAGCAAGTTACAATTCACGTAGAGGCTTCTGGGATCCCTTATTTTCGCGAAACATCTTCAGTGGGGGTTGCGATCTCCCTCCGTCGCCGACCGCTGCCTACCTATAGCCACAAAAAATAGGACCGTCTGAGAAAAGGGTACGTTGTGATGAAGTCAGAATCGTATAACTTGCAAGAATCGTCCAAATTTTCAATTTCTCTGTCAGATTTGCATACTCACAGATTTGATTTCGAACGCATTGCAGTCTACGAGCACAACAACCACTACAATTGGAAAATGCCCCTCAGCTGCTCCGCTGACAGCAAACAGCTCCCCGGTTCGAATCATACAATTTGCAAGCGGGTCAACAGCGCCATTTGGTTCAACCATCACCGTTAACTGCATCGGCAACAGCCCAGGCGTCATATTTGGCACTCGTGTCTTCGTCCAATTCGACTCGGGTGGTCCAGTTGTAATACAGAATGCTGACAATATTTTCACCAATCCTCCAACCTCCTTCGAGCAGCTTTTTATGACGTGCCTTCCTTCTGGATTCTGGCTCACTCAAATCATTGATTCTGCAACCATGACTCCAGCGTTCGGCATCGTCAGTTTGCCGGGAGGAATTCTATGCAATTCTTGACCTGTGGCAAACGCGCCTGCGAATTTCGCTTTCTCTGTGTTGTATTGTCTCCTGTTTTACTTTTCACATCGATAAATCATCAGCTTATCTGAGTATTCTCATCTCCATCACTAATATGATAAGTCGCACTATTGTAGGTTTGGACGTTACACGGAGTTATTTCTAGAACGACAGGTTACTTTCTGACGCTCATGCGAGACAAATCGTCGATCTCGCAATGACCGTTGTGATTTGAAGAAATTTAGGGTGTTCCAGAAGTAACTAGCCACCCACTCTAACCGTTTACTCCTAAACCAAAATGTAATGAAATTTTATATACGTATATCCGGCTAGGCAATGTACGTTTGAGCAAAGTTTCATCGCAATCGGATCAGTCTCAGTCAATCGGCGTTCATTCGAGATTTTCGAAATGAGCACCACTGGCAGCAATGCACTTGCGGGTGCGATCGGGCTGAGAGGGCTGAGACCGATCCGGGAGTATTGTTTCCAAAGACTCCAGACAGTGGAGGAGTCCCCACTAGGCCCATCTTGCTCTGCCAACGCGATGAAAAATTGTACACAGCGGTGAAATGGCTTACAATCTGGCCGCCTTTGCGATGATCGCAAGGATCTCATGACCTCATTGACCAAAACTCTTCATCAGGTGTTCGCGGCCTCGTAAATTTAAAAGATACGGCGCAAAGTTTGTGGTGCAAAGTCTGTAAAGGTACTAATACTATTTCAGTTCTCAATCAAACACAGGTACTCTGTACAGTATAGAGGGTGGCACCAAAAAACTGTGCGATCCGCTTCTAAGCTGCTAATACGCGAAAGTTTCTGAAAACTGGAAGGTACAGTAGCTAGCGTATATAGTCCTTATCACCACGATTAGCTTCGTGTATCTCCATAATCAGTCGATTTTTAAAGGTATCGCAAATTTGTGCTAGTAAGACAAATATTACATCATCAAATTGCGCGTAAACAACATAAACACACATATTGCCTTCTGTTGAGACTTGAGAAATCGAGTCTCAATTCTGCCGTTAGCTCTAGCTTTAGCTACGTTCTCGTTGACTACGTTATTTTGGCCAAAAATCGCAGGTAAAACATCTATCTACGTTTATGCCGAAATGCGAAATGCCGTACGGTAGTTGCCTTTCCTGAATCATTTTCCGCTGAAGCACAGCTGTAGTTGCAACCCCCAACTACCTGCCGGTGCTCACCTCTGTCCTCTATGGTATCCAGGCCAGAGCACCCAAAATTTACTGGGGGTACATAGTACAGGCTATCTTCGATACGCATCCGTCGATTGATTTTCTGCGGGTATTATATAACATTATAAGAAGGAGGTGCAAAATCGGGTGCGGGTACGTACCCCCGTGCCCAGACACTCAGGTCTGACCGTGTCCATGTATGGTCTGCCAAACTCCATCGATTATGCATTCAGCGATCAAGTTGTTTACTGTTCGGGTGACCGCGAACGACCGTGCGCTTGTGTTTATTCTTTCAAACAGTCCGCAATATTTACCTCTGCTTACTTTGCACATCCAGTGCTCAGAGCAAACGGGTCACTGAGGAGGTGCAAATGGGAGATGAATCATTTACTTACACTTCACCGCGGATGGCCGATCGATTGTGCTCCCTCAGGTCGGTCAATGTTATTGAAGGAAGAGACGACGATTGGTGACGTGAGAAGTAAGATGATTGAGCCATTGAACATTGTGACCAAAGATTGCAAGGTAAAAATGCTTCGTTTAAGTTGCGACCATGGTAAAATTTAAGGTCGGCATAGATTTATGGGATATGCCTACCTCCTAGAGGTATTTGCATCTATTTCCAGTTTGCACGTACCCCCATAGACGCGGCCGACTATCGTAATCTTCCCCTTCAGAAATTTTCCGATTACCGTCTCTGAGAAAAACAAAAGAAAAATTTTCATCCAGCCAAGGTTATTTAGGTTTAAGTAACGACAGTTGAGCTTTGCGAAAAGCTGCGAATTCAAATGGCTTCTATTTCACGCTGATGAATTAGAAGAAACAGCCGCACGTAATAAATCATCTTGCAAAAATAAATTTTTTTAGATTCTTCTACTTGTTCTCCCAATTGTGTTCTACAGTGCCCAAGGGTCATACATGTGGATCTCCAACGAAGGGGAGCTACAATATTTATCCAGTAAGAATGTTTTCTCTCGTGCAATTAATAAAAACAAGTAGCGCCGAGTTTATTTTCACATTCAAAAATATATGCACGCAAGAAACATTTATGTTTATGGAGGGATGGAATAATTGGTGAATCAGACCAGGGTTTGGCAGAGTCTGGGGGTACATACCCTCAGCTGAATTTTTGCCTCCCCCGTATAGAATTGTACCCCAGTAAATTGATAAATGTACCTGACTATCGAAGATACACAGTACTATAACTTTCTTAAGCTGTTTATTCTCACTGTGACGTAGGGTCAGCTTTTTTTTCGGGTTTTCCGACCCTCATAATACGACACGTGCTCCTCGGTCGGCTGTCGCAGGCCTGACACCGGGGACGATGCTGCTAGGGGTCAAACCCCCGACCTTGCAGCTGCGAGCTGAGGCTCTTAGACCACTCGGCCACAGCGCCGTCGAAGATACACAGTACTATGTTCTCCCAAAAACATTTTGATTGCCCCGGTCAGAGCTGACCGCAGTCACTGAGAGCGACTAAGTGTCCACCAGTGGGCAAGGTGATTCAGATCAAATTTATAGAGTTCTTTCTGGAAAATGTGACATTCGTTGACATCTAGTGACATCCATTTCAGAATGCCGACCGGAACCATTCACTTCTAAGCAGGCGAAAAATTTCACCAAAGAGCTGGAGAGCCGCCCATATTCGAGAAAAGCGGCAGAATTGTCTCAATTCGTCACGTCTGGAAGAGCGCAGTTTTTTCTGGAACTTCGATGTCTGCAGGAGTCGGGCTTCGATGGCATCTTCATTCGAACGTATCGCAACAATTGCACACTCGAGCCGAATGCTGCGGAGTATTTGCGCACGGCACAGTATTGTACGCCTTTTATAATTCTTTTTTTGCTGAATAGAGGCCATGTATTAGTGACTTCACCCTTTTGTGACCGTTTTTACTAGCAGAAGTCGACATGGCCGGCGGATTCATGCGATCCACGAAATTCAATAGGAAAATGTTGAGAAACATTCAAAATTAGTGATAAGCCCTATCCATGCACGTGATCTCTTTGGTTTCCAGTGCAAAGACAGTCTGACCTGTTCATCAACGTTATCCACGAACCATGCATGAACAAGTCGGGAGCCGAACAATTCGACGAAACGTGGAAAGTATTGAGGACAGCTAAGTTTCTTCCAACCGACAAGGTGAGAATCATGTTGTCGGTGGAACGGGAGCTGACAAGCACGGAATGGTCAACTGATTTGATGCTGAACAGAAAGCTTATCGAGGACTTCTTCTGGAAAGCGATGGTAATAATGATACATTAATTATACATTCAATTTCAACATAATTTAATGCTAACGGTAGCGCATACTCATATTCTCATTTACAGTCATTGCTATTACTTGATCAATCAGCTAAAATACTAAAGTCAACATAATTTCCATTTACGTGAAAAAATTTAATGATACAATAAAGTTAAATGGCAAAAATGCTGCTAAGCACTATGTTACAAATTTCAGAGAACTCGTAAAGTTTACCAGTATTTCTTGGGTATACGATCGACTCGCAAAGAATGGAGCGAAATTTATGGTTGTACTACAGTCATGACGCCTATTATCGATTATTGGTAAGTAAAAGAAAGGTCAACTTGTAGACATTCCCAAATTGTAGTTGAGGAAGTAGAGCTTGTGTTCTCATCTCAATCCGAATGCATGCGCAATCAATAAATAGAAATATCAAGTTGGTTTTCATTATCAGGTATTGGACACTGCCGAGAAAGGATGAGAGAAGCCAAGCATCGAACGTTTCGAGCGACTTCGAGCTGTTTGGAATCCTAAAACGTCCCACATATAAGCTGTATGCGTGGAACCAAAAAATTTGTGGTGGTCATTATAACCTCATTTATCACTGAAATGAAATGCATATGCTGAGTAGGCGTGCAAGTTTCAATGCATACTTTCAGTTTCCTTAATCTGTTCTATGGATTGCGTCATATGCAATATTGCAGACTCATCTGTGCCTATGCAATAGAAAACTATTTTCATCTGTTTTCCTATCGTGTGGCAAGCTCAAAACATATATATTCCTGCTATCAGCGCGAAAATTTTTCGTTGGTACGAATGATTGCCAAGAGTAAAATAGCATCTATTTTACTGTGTCTATTTAAATTTTCTAGAACTTTGTCAAAGCTAAAAGGAATTGAATCGAATGAAGTGTTTATAGCTTTGCAGCGATCAGAATAGTGCGATACTGTTACAATTCTATCAGAATGCCTAATATTGGAGATTATTAATCCATTGCATTTAACCACATTACATCGCATTAAAACAATAAATTATCGATGAAGAGATAGACAAAACCGTTCAGGTATGCGTTTACACATGTTTTACACGTAATAGTTTACCGCACACGTTTTTGGTGTATCGTTTCGTAATATTTGCACTCTTAGCTACATTTTGTTCAGAATAACAGATTCAGTTTTCACCAACCGCAACTTGACATCTTCGCAATCTGGAGTCATTTCCCTCTTCCGACTCTCCAAAGGTCTTGTTACAAGATGATTCGAACGAAATATACAGTATAGCAAGTAGAGCAATACAAATCGATATAAGTAAGCGATACAAGTAACATCACTGCAAAGTATGTATTCAAATTTTTCTCATATACAGTATGATTCAACAAGGTGCGGTGATAATAACCAAAAAATGGGTCCCGGCACAAAAAGGTTTTCGATATGCCTTTATTCGCAAACTGTTGTAAGCTAAAAGAAGGAATGACACCGTGCCCCTTACACCCCCGTCCCTCATTGAAACTATTTACAAATAAATTGCCGAGAATAAAGTGTTCGCAGTTCCACACTGTGTCGATTTTCATACTTTTTCAGACCATTTCAGACTGCGCTTCAAGCGATTGCAATTACGGAGCGATATGCATTAACGGGCCAATGGGACCGGGATCGATGCAGTTATTGTTGACGCGCATTTGACCATTAGCGCAGACTGAAATAAGAAAAGAATCGAATGACTGCAGAATAAATGCATTCATAATGAGTACAAAAAAATGGCTCATCGACATGTCGACCGCGCCGATGGTTGAGACTCCCTAACCCGAGTCATCGTCTATCAATTTGACTGATTGACTGGCGCGGTCGGCGAGCCGATTACTCAATCACTCCGGCACTCAATCTAGATAATTTTGCTCGAGGTTCGCGCAAACAACATCTCATGGCCAACCGCAGAAATTTAAATCAAGAAAATTTGACCATTTATTTGGTTTAACCCTCCTCACCCATCATATACCTTGACCGCATAATAATATCCAGTTTAAATTGCAAACGGTGCACGTGAAAAATTCGTCCACTGCACAGTTATATCCCAGTAAATTTTTTGGCTCACATTATCCGGTTAACTTCGCGAAATATTGTATGCATAAACCGCCCATTTGCGTACATCGCCCATGTTTCTGGTTGCACTGCGTGCTCACGAATCCACATCAAAATTTTGCTCTTCATCAACGTACTTCTGTTACTAAGTGGTCTGGGCGCAGTTGCGGTAGCTGTAAGTATGGTGACCAGAGTTACTGTGGCTGGAGGTAATGTGCTTGGATTGTTCATATCTGTTGCGGAAGGCATTGTCATCATCGTTGCTGTAGTCATGTCGCTACTACTGGGTGGCATAGACATCATCGTCGCTGTCGCCATTTCGCTGCTACTTGGAGGCATTGTTATCATCGACGCTGTTGCCATCGTATCGCTTGCAATCGGGGGTACCGTAATGTTCATTGACGAATCTCCAGTGTTGGTCGTGGTCTGGGATTTGACTTGGAATGCGAGCACTAAAAAATGGATTACATTTAAATTGGAAAAAAATTAAATTGAAAAACTGATGATAATTGTGAAAGAGTTTGCTGCTAATTATGAAAAAGTAATTATCAAAGAATATGAAAGAAAAAGAATTAAATGAAAAACTGGTGATAATTATGAATGAGTTCGCTGCTCGCCTTTTGTTTGTTTTTGTTTTGCGAACGACTGAATAATTTATTCCTTTAGCTAATCTCTGCTTCAAACGAATAAGAAAAAACATCAGCTAAACCGTACTTGAAATAAAAAACGAAGCAAATGCTGTTGTTCTCATTTTAAGAAGTTCTCAATTGGAAAACGCTGGTTAGGTTAACTGTAAGCTCAAAATTCTTAGACGTTTTCACAATCGGCGCAAGGAGACAGCTTTTTCTAAAACTTTTGGCTTTTATTTAACTGCTCACTGTCGGAGACTAGTCGAACCAGCGGCATATGCAGAACACGTGACAGGGATGAATTTCGGGCGGAGTCAATTGTGATTGGCTGTCGTCATAGAAAAAACCAATCATAGATGGCTCCGCCCACGAACCTCGGTCACGTGTTCTGCACGCACCACTCAGTTGAACGTTTATAGCATGGCTTTTGATCTCAGACGCACAAACCTCAAGTAAAGCTTAACTGAATTCACGCTGGATAGAATCGGGTTTTCGTTTGTTCGGAGCAGTATGACCGGGACGGCCATTCCCCCCACCAACCGGAATACTCCGGAATCAGGTTCGCATCAAGAGCTGATCCCATTCGAATGTCAGAAAAATTTCTAATTTCCACCAGCAACACAAGTGAAACGTTACTCCTGTATGAAATGAGTATTGGTCGAATTAGTGCAAATTAGAGTCAGATCAAAAATTTCATATGGACTTTGACGTCACAGACATTAAACATCAAAAAAATCAAGTGAAGGTCAATGCATAAAGTGCACCAGTCGTCTAGACTCAGTCAATTGTATTCTGATCTGGACAACAGTGATTGCGTAAACTGTTCAAGTACTTTTTGTGTTATGTTTACCCAATGTTCACTACCACTTTTCGCGTTCAGCTTATCCTTTTGTTAAATATGTAACGATGCAATCTGCTTATGGGAGGCGTCTAATCTGATCGTTGGTGCATTGGTTAGTGAAAGCTCTGCGAAACGTTCAAGTGGCTAGAGAAGGTGCAGCCAAAACTCAACAAGATTGTGGGCAATTCGTGTTCTTATTATGCAGTAAAAGGTGATCCCCAGTCAATATACAAATTGGGCAAAACATATGCGTCAAGCAAGCTACTCTCGTAATGTGGGAGCATAAAGCGGTTACACACACCAATAACACCATTTTTTCATTTGTCTTCTGATTTCAGTGAGTCTATAGTAAAGCTATAAGATAAATTCTCGCTTCCAGTAATAGTTTAGATCGATTTATTCAGCAAAAGTCACTAACGCATTTATTCTGACCAAAGGTCGCTGTGTGTTCGAACTTCGAGCTTTCTCACGGAAAGATCTTCCTCCGCTTGACGATAGGCAAGATCTTTACTTTTACTTCGCCTCTGAACCCAACACGCTCTGAAGCTTACCACGCGTTCTTTTTCTTTGCTTCCGTCGCGCGATTAGTATTACACACCTTGCATCTTAACCGAGTGTCAGCTCATCTGTCACCTTTGATCTGTTTCATCAGTTTGCTAGCTTCAGAACATTTTCTTTCGGCCATAGCGATTATGAGAATACTTTAATTGAGGAATGACAACTATTTATTAAAATTTTCGTTTGAATAGCATGAATAAACTAAGCCCCTTATCGCCAAAGTAGACGAAAAGATCTATGACTACACTTGGTCAGAAAAGTAATGTCAACGGCGTGCTGATCCTTTACTGACTTTTCATCAAAGATGAAGGCAGTCGTGAAAATTTAATTGACTTTCATACTGACTTTGAAATGTATTAATAAACTATTGGCCAAAATCTTCCGCGTGGCTGAATTGAATGCAGAAATAGATGCGTACTGCGCAACATATTACGTACGGGATCACTTAACACAGGGGAAACTAATCTGTTATTCTGTTGATATATTACCAGGAGTCAACGCTAAATTTCCGCCAGATGTCTCCTTCTTTTAAAATTTTTGCCGCATAATTCAAATTTTCAGGGGATTCCAGTTTTTTACTCGAGAGAAAATCCCCAAACTGCCTGGCTGGTACATTCAGTTCCGTAGCTGATGAAGAAACGAAACTAAATCTTCGGGCTTCGTGAGTGCTGAAGATGAGCCCTATCAGCTGAGGCTATCAGCTTCGCGCCAGACCTGGGCGTGGAGGAAAGTTGGGGTGCGCCCCCCCCAGAGGGTTTTGCAACTTTGGGGTCCGACACCTGGGGGGTAGTGATTTTCAGGGACAGGATGTTGGCCGCCTAAAAAAGGCAGCGGAAATTTTTTTACGTAAACTTACACTAGATAGAATGGGCTTATATTTCTGGAGGTGCGCACCCCCCCTGAAATGTTCGTTCACCCCCCCCCCCCGACGATAACACGTGCCCACGTCTGCTTCACGCCTCTGATCACCTCAATCCGGCTCTGGATATAGCTATTGTATGTCTGTCTTCGCAATCATTGGAGAGGGCGGTGGTGCGCGAACAGGTGGACGAGAATGCATGAGGCAGATTAATTATCATGCCCATGCAGAGCAATGAAACTAGTCTTGTCCCTCTCTTTTGTCCAGCGCTGATGCGACGAGTCAGTTTCGATCTTCACGAGACTCAATCGGATTCAACAAGGTAGTCAAAAGTCACGAAAGTCTTCGCCACGAAAGTCAAAAGTCCAAAAATACGTATATCTTGAACGATCCAACTGCTCTTATATCTGAGATATGTCGTATGTTGCAGCATAATATAGAGCGGAGGATTTCATAAAGTGGCTCTTATATCCAAGCGTGATTGTAAATCGTTCACCATATTTATCGTTTACCATATTACCTTTTGCCACATTTAAAGAAACAATAAACAAAACTACCATAGTATTTCGACTCCATTTAAATCCTATACCATTACTGCGTATGATTGCTTAATCACGCTATTGTCGCTTATTATTGCGTTGCATTTTCAAATTCTACTACGGTATCCAGCATCCCCAATTTCCTTACCAATACAGTACTATTAGTCTAGGAGCACTACTATTTCTTGAAATACGATAGAATGAATTATCGTCACTTCTTTATATATTGATTCTCATAACTACTTAAAAGCGAAAAATACTAAATTAATTATCAGCTGATTGAACCTTGTCTTCTTCAGTAGATTTCTGAAAGAGCGTCCAATTTGAAATCAGATTCATGTAAGCCTAAAAGTTCGGACCTAAGGTCAAGGTTTCATATTCTAACTGCATTATGGCCCGTACTTGGAACTGTAAATGGATCAAGCGACTTCTACCGATAATCTTAAAGATCTGTTGGACTATACTAATAGTTGTCTTCGGTTACTTAACCGTGCATACTGGAAGCAAACTTCTGCTCGAGTTTGTTTGCGGGAAAATTACTTCAGCAACAATAACTATGTTCAATCGATCAATTACACTCCCAGCAGCAACTCTTTGCTTGCCCATATTGCGCCGTGAGATGTTCGGCACGCAGAGGAAGCCACTTCATTTGGGAATGCAGTTTTCTGAAGAACTGCACAAAATGCAAATTGGCGAATTGCTGACGAATAGCGATTTGCGTTGGCCAAAACCATTTCTCTTCGCGGTTCACCTTTGTTTGGTTCGTGTCTCAGAGATCGAAATTTTCAAAGAAGATTACGGTTTACTGGACGAAGACGACTATAATGATCTGACTGGCAACGATCTGACTGAGCTGATCAGTTTTATAGAAAATGAAATGAACAAATTTAACACAACAATCGACGAACTGAGACAAAGGTTTGGAAAAGAAATGACGATTGTGTACTCTTTAAGTGCTCGAAAAGTAAGCAATAATAGACTGCCGAATGATGCATTTGATGCTATAAGCGCTGAAAAGGTGACATACATTGGCTTGAAACAAATCTGTTACAAACTGCGCTTTGACGAGAAGCCGTTCGAGAAAGGAGCAAAGGATATTTTGCGAATTCGAGCGAAACCGTCGAACCTACCCGAAGAACTAGAACATAAAAGTAAAATTTTTCTCGATTTGAGCGGTCGAGCAGTGGTCACAACAAATAATATAGATGACGGCAAAACTATAGCTATTACCATCTTCGAGCAAATATTTGTGTCACTTTCCGTAAACGCCATTTATCGTGCGATCGAAAAAGTCAACGGGAATATCCAGTGCAACGAGCAGCAATCGTTGGATGACTGTAAGATTGAATGCAGGAAAAAAATTATTCGTGAAACGTGCAATTGTATTTCGTCGATCAAGAGCAATATTGATGTGGATAGTATGATGACTGACAACTGTCGCATGGAAATATACGCAACATGCATGAAAAGTGATCCACCGTTCAATCGATCGTGCGAACAAGATTGTAAACCATCTTGCAAGACTATCGATTTGTCTTTCGAAAAGAACGACGTCAATAAATACATTGAGCAACTGCCAAACGAATTTATCATCGATGTAACTGTGGTTAACTTCGATTATTCCATTTTTGAAGAAATTTTCGATTGGACACTCGAATCATTTCTGGGCGCCTTTGGCGGCGCACTCGGATTGTGGCTCGGGTTGGACATCATTAGCATCATGCTATTCGCTGCGAACGTTTTATCGTCAAGATTTCAGCGGTAGGTACCGATCGTTAATTGGGTTTATTTCACTAAAGGGCAGCCTCAAAGATCTGTGTGCAACCATACCAGGGTAAGGCCGTTACAGTCGTGCCCATCACTCGTCATGGAGGTGAAAAATGAGCAGTAGTATCCAGCACTCGACACGGGGTTTTTGAATGTTTAGACTAGATAAAATGAGGTTTGGGAATGAGTGTTCATAAATTATTAGAGCAGACTCATAGCCTTAGCAGTAATCAGACTCGTCGCCCAGCATTAAGCAAACTTATCGCCCAAAAAAATATGCATCTTTGCAGCAAAGAATTGGCGTAATTTTGGGTTACAGTACAGTACAGTACCCTTGCCCAGCAGTCAGCACAGGGGGTTGACCTTGTCCAGGGGTTTTTGCGCAGATGCCTGCATCTCATACTTTAGATATGAGATCCGATATGGCTCAGATATGCGACTCAGCCAGGGGTCTATTTCACTAAGTACAGGAAACAGCGCGCAGCTGGCAAAACATAGTGATCAATAAATTATCGATTACTATGTTTTGCGTGCTGCGCGCTGAAACCTGTGCTTTAGTGGAATAGACCCCAGTTGTGCACAGAGTGCACAGATCTCACTAGCTGCCTTTAGTGAAAAAGGTCCCTGGGCCGGCGGATGGGGCCGTACATTGCTACCTGTCCCGAAAAATCACTGCACTCCCCCTTCTCTTTGAAAAATATGTTGCACCCCAGATGCCGGACCCCAAAGTTGCAAAACCCTCTGGGGGTGCGCACCCCTACACCCTGGTCTGAGTGTTACGATACCGCCCCTATGCTTGATCATGGCGCCCTCATCTGCATCGCGTCCCCATACTATTTGCACCTCTACATGTGACTGATGTAGAAAGTTGTGGTTCAAGTTTTTTTTCTGAAATCTGACGGGTTTCAAGTTTAGTTCCTGAAATTTGAAGGCGTTTCAGATTTTTTTCCACCACATTCAGAAAATGTGAATTATTGTCGGGCCCGGATTGAGGGGATCGTGGTTCCAAAGCTAGGAACCCCTTCATTCTGCGCGAACCCCCTTGAGACCCTTTGGGCCCCCCTTGTAATACTTGGAGACCGGCAGCCCGAAGCTTTAGCTTCATCAGATTCAACAATAATCCGGCACTGATTATACTGCTGCAATAAAATTTGATTACGTCAGTTTTCGACCCTGATTATGAAAATTTTTACTGAACTCCTCGTCAACTTTTGCTACCAGTCACATGTGCGTATGCCCTTTAAAGTAAGGTAGGACTTTAAATTAAGTTCGCGATGTGAAACCGGCCCCATGCCTCTTCTACTCCGAATGGCACTTATCCTAAATCCTTGGCTTTTTCAGGAAAACAGATATCATTATTGAATCAAAGAAAATAATTGCTCCTGTTCCAGTTGAACAACAGGTCAGAAGAGCCAGAGCGGTAAAGTCAAATAATTATATCAGTCACCGAAGAGAGAAAGGCACAAACTATCTTCACTTCTTGTCAAAAATGGTACAAACGCTGTTGTTTAAAACCAATATAATAATGGAGAGAACTGAATGGGAATGGTCGACGGTGCTGAAGTTTGCACTGCGCTTCGTCATCATCATCGTGATGGTCATACCAGCTGGAATATGTTCAGTCCGACTCTATTTGGAATATAATGGCGAGCTCATCATTTCTAGTATGAATGTGATGTTCCACAAGAATTATACGTTGCCAAATGCTGTAGTTTGTTTCCCACTATATCTTGGAGAGTTGGATGAAATTTCAAGGCAAGATTCATTCGATATCAACACTAGCAAAATTCACTACAACAAGACGGCAACCTACTTCAGTCAGAAAAATTTATCGAAAGAATATTTTCTAAATAGCTGGTGGCCGAACTCTATGCTACATGTTGTCCATACATATTTGACATTATTGACCGAATGCGAGACATTCGAAGATAATGCGAATTTCAGCTGCAGTAACCTGGATTCTAAACCTTCTTGGAATTACAAGAAGCCAGATTACATGAATGTCACCAGGCAGCTTCTTGATATGAAACTGCAAGATATGAATGTTTCTGTGACTGATTTGAGGCAGAGATTTGGAAAAGACGTGGCAGTTTTGTATTCCTTATCTGCGATTCGCCGTTTGACTAGAGATACGGAGAACGGTACCGACGACAACATCGACACAATTCCCGACACGGATTGCAACATCTTAGGGTCCTTACTCTTTGTCGATCAAAATAAAATCTGTTACGAAATGGAAGCTAGCAAATACGTTTTCACACTGGGGACAAAGATTGTAATAATCGCTTCTGCGCAATACTTGCCAATAGTAAGTTTTATACCGGGTCGGCCGGTTCGTTTTCGATTACCGGATTTTCTCGAAAGTACGCCGATGGGTGGGATTATTGAAGAGTATTGGCGAATCGCGCGAGAATACGATAAGAAACTCGATTTTATAGACAAGCGCGAAATTAGATTCCCCGTCAGTCCCAGATGACAGCGTAAAAAGGACAGTCAATTTTCTCGGAATAATGAAAATCCTTGGTGTCAGTAAAAGCAACAGCAAGCTCAGGATGGGATAGAATTTTCTCGAAAATACGCCCATGGGTGTGTTTATTTACGACACGTTTTTTCTAAGCATCAAACTTCGGACGCTTTTCTGGCGCAATCTGCAATATGTTCAGGTGTTTCAGTGTGAGAAACCTGAAAATGACGTCAGAATTTTGAAAAAATATTTTCCCCTTCGGGGTATGGTGGAAAATTCAAATTTGAATATGCGGTACTGCAGATGGCACCAACTTATTCACGTTTCATACCTCAGAGCTATCCTAGGGTTAATACTCTAGTTCTGAGCTATTTTCAACGGTATCATAAAACTTATCGAACGCGCGCAAAAACGGGTGTCACATTGCACAGAAGTTTGGACTGTGAACAGAACATGCTGAATTCATCTTTCTTTGGTGGTCATTTGTGGAGCTTCTTTGGCTTCTCCGATTCTAATGTTGGTGGAAGTATAGGAGAAGGCTCAATAGATTCTTCTATGTCTTCTGTCATGCCAGCTTTATCTACCAATTCAATTATCTCATCTATATGGGCGTAAAACATAAGATCTTCTGCTTGTTCTAGTTCCCATTGTGTACAATCCAAACTTCTGTGCAATGTGACACCCATTTTTGCGCGCGTTCGATAAGTTTTATGATTCCGTTGAAAATAGCTCAGAACTAGAGCATTAACCCTAGGATAACTTTGTCTTATGAAACGTGAATAAGTTTTGCCGTAAACTTCATTAACCGCAGAAGAGTGGAGCAAATAGCGGTAAATAGGGCATGCGCCAACTTCAGACTTAAAATGGTGTTCATTCATGTAATGAGTTTCATAACTTTCTTGATACCGATTGATAGCCCAGCGTTAGTGCTTTATTTCTAGATAATTAAAAATTGTTATGAGTTAACAAGTTTTTTCGGGAATTTCAAACAATTGAAAAGTTATTTTATTATAGCATTATAACCAGTGCCGCATCATCGTTGAGGCCAATGAGGCCATGACCTCGGGCCCCGCCTAATATGCGTTTTGAGGGGCCCCCGAGATTTCGAGAACACAAGCAATTTGTTTGCCCCCGTCTCTAAAAAGAAACTTATTTACATGCGTTACTCAAAATGTGCAAAGTTTTCTCCTGCGGCGCTAAATAAACGCAGCCAGGGGGGGGGGTGCGCACCCCTCTCCCAGTGCCCACCTCTGGTCTACGTGTCTTTTTCAGGGATACAGCAATTCGTATCGTCTTTTTGAGGATAGGCGCGGCGACATCACTATTGATTTTCGAAAGCGATATTGTTCCGATGCAAATCTGTGTGAAGAAATAGTCAGAGGTCGTTTCCTTGCCCATAACAGAATTGACGTCGAAGTTGGTGCGATATTTCGGGCATTGCAAACTGTTCGTGGTGAAATCAGATGTACTACCTCCACACCCTACGAAGACTGTACAGCCAAATGTCGAATCGAATTCATCGCAGATATTTGCAATTGCAAAGCAACCACTTGGCCTACTTTGTCGAATTCAGCTCACGGTCCATTAAATTTCGTAAGCGATTGCAATTTGAAGCAATATTATGAATGTTTGCACATGAATGGCATCGATGATAGTGCGTGCAAAAGGAAGTGTCTTCAACAATGCGAACGTTCGACATATAAATTTTCTGTTGATCGCAATATGATTCAGTACAGCAGTTCAATTTCTCAAACAGCATTGTTTGTTACTATGAAAAGCTTTCAATATCCTGTTATCGAAGAACATCGCAAACATAATTTCCAATCATTTCTTGGCGATTTCGGTGGAATTATTGGTTTGTTTCTGGGCTTGAATTTTTTCTACATTACAAATATGGTTTTCGATTTTGCGATAGTATTCTATAAAAAATTAAAACAAATCAGATGGAAAACGATTGAGGAACAAGGTGTGCTTAGCGAAATTCGTAATGACATTACAGTGCAACAACCAATCGCGCGAGCTCACAATCCGAGTTATATACTCGCAGTTAAGATTAGCCTAAGAATTTATTACTATGGCACACTTTACATTTTCAAAATTTCTACAACAATATTGTTCGCATACCTTACGTGGAACATGGGAGCGGACTTCTTTGAGCGATTTAGAGACGATCAGCCTGCAATGATTATTAGCATGAAATTAAACCAAAGCATAACTTTACCAAAGTCTACCGTATGCATCGGCTCGAGCTTTCAAGAGTTGAATAGATATCCGACGAATTTCACATGTCAAGATGGTATTAAATCGTATTTCGGTGAAGCAAATTTGACGAAACGTATGTTTCTTGGCAGCGTTAATTTGCCCAAGTTTTTGCTAAATGTTATTCACAAATATTTTATATTTATGACAGAGAATGAAGCAAGCAGAGGTGAAGTCGATTTGGTAGAAAATGCCAGCATAGATGTTATGGATGGTGATTCGCATTTAGCGTTGCTACTGTTAGAGGAGCATATGCTGGCTTTGAATATAACGGTTGATGAACTAAGGTAACGCACTTCTTTGATAGTGAAGCATGAGTGCACTACTCGTAGTTTACGATTATCTCTTCAAGGGGCCATCCTATTCCAAAGGAGATCATCTTTTCTAACTTTCGGTGTAGCTACGGTTGTGCTCGGTGGATCGATTGTAAAAATAACTTTCAGACAGAAATTTGGGCAAGAAATGAACGCATACATCCATCTCTATGCATATGTCACACAAATCGATAATCTTAATGGATCAGTAATCGCAATAACGCATACAACAAGTGTGAACAGAGAATATATATGCTATCAAATTAATTTCGAGGCTTATCCGTTCCGCGATCAACAGTTCCAAGTGATCGCCGTCGGAACTAAGTACGAAGAGCTCTTCATATATCGCTACCGAAGCGTCCAAATCGACTTTCAAGGAGGCAGTCGGACTGGCCTCGAACCGAACCCTTTTGTGAGAAAAGATATTGTCGTAAATCGGGACGTTAATCGTGCCTTTACGATCGGCATAGATAAAATATATAAATCTCTGCCGACGACCATTGCTAGTGGAGAGCTGCGTTGCAGGTACTGAACGTATAGGATCTGATATTCTCCTGGCAAAATAATTACAGTATCGTTACCCCACTTAAGCATAGGTGTAACGGGTGTCCGAGGCCAGGGGGTCACACCCCCAAGCATACATGTAACAGGTGTCGGAGGTTAGGGGGGTTCAGGTTTTTTTTTCGGTCTTCGGCCGAAAATGATAAGGGGGACCCTTACATCATATTTTGCGGGTCCAATTGAGGGAGGGTTCAGGTTTTACCCTTACCTCATTTTTGGGCCGGTCCGGGTTGGGGGCCTAAGGTACCCCCACCCCCACTTACATGTATGCCCCCAAGACCTCCGCAGGTTACACCTATGCACTTAAGCCCAGTGTTATTTTCCATTTTCAAGGATCTCAGATCGTACCCTGTAGCGTTGCAGCCGTCAAGTTTCGTATGAAGGCTGTATTGCTACTTGTCGAGCAAATTTAATCGATGAATTATGCAAATGCAAGCCGATAAGTTGGCCCTGTTTGACAACTACAAATAGCAATGAATGTCGCTTAAGGAACTACATGTCTTGCTTGAAGTTCAACGCTACAGCTGATAGCAAATAAGTGTTAATTATGATTATCATTAGGGGTAGGCATAGGTGGTGAAGGGTGAATCGTACCCCCATAAGGAATTGTGATTTGACCCTCAGGCCCTAGTGATACACAATTATTTCGAAAGTAACGGGAGAGTACATGGTTTTTCCTCAGACAAAGCTTGACGACTTAAAAAAATTGCCAAAATTGCCTGTTTGATATACTTTACACTGAATTGAATGAAAATTTGAGCTAGGGTATACGTACCAGAGGTGGGTATCTTTTGACGGTTGAGGTATTGCAAGAGCTTTAGGGGTTGTACTTTTGGAGGCTTTAGGGGTTGCGCAACCCCCCCCCCCAGATTCCAACTCAATAATATCTAATGTGAATTTGTTCGAAAATGCATTTTTCGGCGACCTTATTTATAAAACACGGTCGTCAGATATCCGTCTCAAGAAAATCATTTACTTCCTTTCCCGCCACAAAATTTTTGCAACCCCCTCCCCATTTTTAGGTCAAAGTAGCAGACTTTCTGGGGGTTGCGCAAACCCCCACCGCAAACCTTCTCTTGGTCATAATGGTTGTATCCCTGCTAGACGGCTGAGCTTGAACCGGGAAGTATCAATTATTATGCAAATTTTCTTCGCACTAAACCACGCGTTTCGGTTCATAATATTACAATTTCTGTGATAATTAACACTGTGTTAAGTGTAGGAGCGAATGTGTGGGGCTCTGCGAGTGGAAAAATTATCGCATCACTGAAACATACGACGGAGTCAAAAGTACGCTATTCGGGGGACAAGTCAATCTGCAGGTCGCCAAGTACGAGAATACAATATTTGAAGAGCAAGAACTTTGGACATTTGAAACGTTCACTGCCGAACTTGGCAATGTCATCAGCTTCTATTTGGGACTCGATTTCTTAGCAATTATTCAGTTTTTTGCAACTCAAACATTGAGGTTTCTCGCATTTATTCGCCGGCGGTGTCAAAGGGAAGCGCAAGAAACCGTGAGACCTGTTCAACAATGATGAAAAACTCACAGAAATTGTAAACTGAGAAAGTGACTCTAAGTTCGCAGCCAACGGGTAAACTTCATTTTGTCGAGATTCCTATACGAGTGGTGGCGGCGTTAGAATCTTTTTTTCGAAACGAATTACGGTCATTGATACTTCGTGACCTCCTTTGGTATTGTGATTAATACTGTACTTGTGGTCGGTGCACCGGACCGGTACCGATGCAAATTTTCTTGGATTGATAAAACATATCGGTGTCGATTATATACACCTTGCAAATATTTTGAACAGAATCGGATCTGGCCGAATACGAATCATCCAAATAGGGATCCGCAAATAGGGACCGGTTCCGATTAATTAGAAATTTGGTTGGAATTATTAAATACGGGACCGATTAAGTGTTGGACCACCTTATTGATAGTTTTGAGTTAATTGCACTTGAAATAGCCAGTGAAGATAAATGATATGCGATATGATCGTGATATGATTGATTTCTGATATGGATAGGTATGAAAAACTGTTCAAATGTGATGTATGGTATGACTTACATTATGAAATTTCATTGCTGATACGATTTTCGATATCGTATCTAGTCAAATTGTGACAGTATCATTAATTTCTGATTTTAAATCCGTCACTGCTACCAGCGCACGATCTTCGCTTCTGTCTACCCAGATGTGGGCCCACAAAACATTCAGGAAGTACACACAGTACAGAGTATCTTAATGCTCAATCGTCCATATTCATTTTCGGGGATGTGTCAAATGTGTTACAGATGTGTCAAGCAAGCTACGCTCATGATGTGGCACCACAAAGATGTTGCCAGATAAAACTGAAAACGTAAGCTTTCAAACATCGAGGGATTAAAAACGAAAATGAATTGAAGCAAGTGTCCGATTTCAACTGAAATGAATAAACTTTTCAAATCCAAAAAGCATTTCAAATGTGGCGCGATCTCATTGCACCCTCAATTCCTCGCCAACCAAAATTTGCAACGACAGCCTAGGTCCTATTGGGATACGTTTTACGCATGGTTTCTTGCAATTTCCAACGCAAATTCCTTCCTCATTACTACTGCTCAAACTAAATATTCTTCTGCATGCGTGGTAGATCCATTCCAACAAAAAAACTGCCAAATTCAATGAGTACTGGTGGCGTACCGCCCAGAGTAATTGTGGCGACAGTGGCCGAAAATCGTGCCCCCACTCTCATCGATGACAACGTGTGCTGACCAGTGGAAAGTTCTGTTTCGTAGTAGTGATAAAGTGACCGTGGGAATCGATGATATTGCAAAGCCGGAATAGCGCGACCGTCAAGCGCTATATCACCAGTTGAATCAAGAGGAACAAACAGTCGAAGTTTGTGTTGCGGATCTGGTAGTGTTGGGTTAGTATTGTGAGTCATTGTATGAAAAATAACACTTGTTGACAGGAAATGGCTGGTGGCTGAAGCGTAATTTATAGGAA
>JAQGAX010000147.1:0-22648 GCA_034698105.1 Plectus exinocaudatus | reverse complement strand
TATAGGTGTAACGGGTGTCCGAGGCCAGGGGGGGCAAGACCTTCTCGGGGGGGGGGGTGCGGTACCTTCGTGTCGGGATTTCGGCGCGTAATCAGAAAAACGCCAAAAAAATTTTCGCCACTACGTAACGAAAATGTTTTCTGGACCCCCCCCCCCCCCCCCCCCCCCCGACCCTGGCTGGAGGATGGGTGACCCCCCTCGACCCCCTCCGGTTACAGGTATGAGTACAAGGTGGCGCAGAAGTATGTTTCCACCAGAACTGGGAGATGAGGGCTCGCCGCGGATACTTATAAAAATACGCACAAAGTCCTATAGCGAACATTTCTTCATAAAAACGATTTAATAATGACAGGAAATAATTTGGTTTTGATTCTTTGATAAATGTCCTGTATTTGTACCATTTCAGCGCTTGGTGGTATGGTGACAATAGTGATCGTGGTTGCACTTCATATAGTCTGAATGGACGGTATGAAGCGAATGTACCGCTTGATGCCGCGGGGTACAAAGATTTTTCGTGGGCTGATTTCTTAGCCGGCGACATTTCGCGATTTCCTGCTCAAAGTCAAATGAAGTTGAGAAAAGTTGTTTAGTTTTGTGTTAGCATGTGGAATGAAGAAACAATGGTTCGGATTGCTGTACCCGGACCCATTACAGCTTTGACCGTTAGTTATGCAAATATTGTGCAATTGATAGCATTTTAAAAATATTAATAAACATATTCGTCCGGCTTCCAAAATAGCATTTAGCTGTAATATCGGTTTTATTACTGCACTGAAAAATGCCGTTAAGCACGATAGGAACATCTTGGCCCATTTTGATTAAATACGTAGAGGCGAATTTCAATTTCACATGACGTTCAGGCTGCAAATAAAGATATCGTGCGATCTACATACACTTCCAGGCGCGTAGCCAGAAATCGGAAACCGGGGGGACAAAATCGAAAACTGGGGGGGGGCAGAGTTACCCCCAGCCGGCCGCCTATAGTAAAAAAAATTTAAGATGACCGGAGGTGCCCACCCAATCCAAAAATCGGGGGCATTGCCCCCGCACCCCCCCCCCCCCTCAGCTACGCGTTTGTACACTTCATTTGCATCGCGTTCAGTGGGGACCTTAGCTGTGCCACAAACTATGAGAGGAAGTGGAACCGGAAGCGGTTACGTGGAGTCGAATTGAAAGGTACCCATACAGTCAGATAAAAAGAAGACTGTAAGTACGAAAACGGCATATACTGTATTTGCTATTATGACGTTTCCGATGACATCGCAAAATGAAAACATCATCGCACCATATGATTCAGACGTATTGATGACTGTATACGTGGACCAGCAATAATTGCGACCAATAAGATAACGGAGCAGAAATCATATGCAACAGAGAGTGTATTTGTTGCAGCCTGCTATTACGTTGATATAAAATGTTAACAGGAAAGGTTTTGTTCATTAATTCGCACCATTGTGGAGCGGTAGAAAGCGACGTTCCCAACTACGACATTGTTCGGTTTGACACTCCTATCAATGTTCATGATGATCCACTTAGCACCAGTCGGTAAGTGTAAGTTATCGTACATCGATGAAGTCCTTCCCGCTCCCCTTTACCAGAATGTTGCCGCGGTACGGAATGACGCTACGGCACCGCCAAACCGTATCTTACCGTATCGCATCCTAAAATCGAAGTATAAACCCGGCTTTACATCTACTGGGGCCTGTTTTATAAAACTGTTGAGAACTGAGAATGAGAAATTGAGTTTGCTTTAGCACATGAAGAATTGAGACTCAGATGAAGAAATTCAAATGAGTCTCAATGCTTCGCGTACTAAAGCAAACTCAATTTCTCAATTCTCAATTCTCAACAGTTTTATGAAATAGGCCCCAGCGCTTCACACGGATACGAAGGCACCGTACCGGCGACTCATCCCCCCGGGAGAGAACTCTATCGTCGCTGCAAAGAGCAAAACTATTGCAATAATTTAGTCCCTGAAAGAGCAACCGGAAAACCTGCGTTATACAATTAATAAGACTGACGAAGATATAATGAAATTTTGCTTGTCAGTACCGATAAAATTTGCATTTGCAAGTTGTCTCCGATCATTTTCGTCTCAAACCCCAAGCAATCTTAATAACATGCGTTGATATTTACTTGCTCTGCTGAATCAAACTCAATTTAAGAGAGCAGAAAAATTTACATGCGCGTCAACACTAATGTACTGATATTTATTTGCATATTGTCTTGTTCGCTAATATCTGCGCCAACACCCACGGCATGCCCTAATAAATGCTGATGCAGTTTATGATTCTCTATATTACTATACTTGCTCTCCATGAACGTTTGTTGCCCCTGCCACGAGCGTTCGCAGCTTGCGTGACAGTAATCTTGACATAGTGACCGAAGTAAAAGTTTTGCCCAAGCTTTCTGTTGAACTGATTCATCAATAAAAGCCAAACATCAAAATGAAAGTGCGCGAAAAAAGTATCATGATAATGAATGCGGCAAGGAAGAAATGGAAAGATACTGTTACCGTAAGTTGGTTATTTGCGACAATGTTTTGGACGGCGATATGGGGGATTGCTTTCGGTTTATTAACAGTAAAGTCAGCCGGCCAAATTCTCATCGATTATGCAAATGGGAAAACCTCATCCGGTGTGAAAACCGCATTCACCAAATCAATCACACTCCCGAATTTTACTATATGCTTGCCAATCATCACTGAAATTTTGTATCCAGATCTTCTGAACATATCACTGGACAAGAAGCTCTTTGTGAATGATGTCGAGGACTATCTTAAAAGCAATTTTGTTTCCAAGGATTCCTTTCAAGAGGACATAGAGCATTGGTCAAATACTTCCTCAGCCTTGTTCTATGTAGTCAATTATTACTTGGCAAGGGTGACATCTTTCGAATTTTTCGAAGACAAAGGGCAGCACTGCAGCAATTGCTTAAAGACAGGCGGGGAAGATTTGATTGAAGCAATGAACATCTTGCAGGCACAGATGAAAAAGTGGAATATGACAACAAATGAATTGAGACACAATTTTGGTATCGGTATTGCATTTGCTACTCGTTTTGACGTTTATCGAAAGGGTATAGCAGCAACGACAATTACTGCTAATATCAACAGAGTTTCCTATGTGAATCTCGATCAAATCTGCTATCAGATGAACATGAAAGATCTTGAATTACAAAAAAAAACCAGAGATGTAATAATTATCCACGCAGCGACGCGAAGAAAAAATATCTATAGTGATCCAATCTATGTAGGACGAAGAATGTTGATTGACTTGAGTGGTCGCGATATGGTTCAAAAAGAAGACGACGACGGCAAATTGGTTTTCTCCACGGAATTTTTGCTACATCTTGACGTTTCTATCAGTATCAAAGCAGAATATCGAGCGCTGCAAATGGTCCACGGAGCAATTCACTGTAGTAATACCAAGTCGCCAGTACTTTGTAAGACTGAATGTCAACTAAATTATATTCGTCAGTTGTGTAATTGCACTCCATGCGTGGTACCTTCTGAGTCTACTGTGACATATGCTGATGAGTGCCGCTTGGACCACTACTTTGCTTGCTTGAAAGATACGAAAGTGATTAATGCCACTTGCGAAGAGGAATGTCTGACATCGTGTGAGCGCTACGTTTATCAGCTGAATCTAATTGAATATAAACATGGTTTCCTCGCCTCATACCAGGCAATCAATTCAAATTGGCAATTTGAAGATTGCCGCATTAGGCTCTCAGTGGATTCATTCGATTATCCCATTTTTGTTGAGAATTCTGCCTGGACGCTTGAATCGTTCTTGGGTGCGTTTGGAGGAGCGCTTGGTTTATGGCTCGGCTTAGAGTTATTTGGTATTCTTCGATTGATATCAGCTTTCTTCGCTTCCTTGCATTCGGCATACAAGTTCATTGCGGATGATTCACAATGGAATAGAAGCATTGCCACGGAAACTGCGAACACAGAGAAAGACATGACGTCAGAATGGTAGAGTTTCCTTCTTACTATGTCGGACGCTTATCGTGACGTAGAATTCGAGCTGATTTTAAAAGAACCAGGATTGTTTGTTTGAAATATTTGCGTTCAGCGACAATGCATATTATTTTCGACTCTCTTACTATTATAAGAAATATAGCATAGTGGCCTGTTCTAATAACCGGTGTTTGTAGGTACATTGTAGCGCTAATAGCAAATACAGATTCTTCGAATTTAATTATCAAATCAAATCACAGCGTCTGAAAGTCGGGATGAACGCTGACTAAGCCATTTATTTCAAATGTGTGCTTTAATGTGTGTATTTTAATAGAGCTACTTCACATAATAGAGCTGTTTGTACCGCATTTCCTCTCATAGAACAATAGTCTCCAAGGAAGCGACATGTTAATGGGCAGAGGTGGGTGCTGGGGGGCTTGGGGATATCCCCCTAAGAAGATTCATCTCCGAGAGGGTCGCAGGTAAGGGGGATGAAAATTTTTCAACGTAGAAGGGGGAGTAAAATGCTTTTTGTGATTGCGTCTATTGTGATTTTTCGACGAAAATTCAACAAAATGCAACAAAAATTCAGTAAGAATTGGCGATGCAACCAAATTTTTCAAAAGTCTTAGAGGTATTAATGGCTACCGTTTACTAATTTTCTCTATCCACGATCAGTTGTTGTATGTTTGTGAAAGCTAGAGCTCTCGCTCAGTGGTGGCTGCTGGCTGGTTTGTTAACTTTTGCGATAGTTTCAACGAAGGCTCCTCTACTTTGCTCCTATTTTAGTCCAACTTTCTCTAACGAAACTGGAAAATGTCCAGATTTCCTCCATATAAGGCACGATTTTTTAAAATTTTCCGGGGCTGAAAAGATCTCGCTGGGGGGACGCCCCCCAGACCCCCCAAGCGTGATAAGCGTGTGCCTTCGGCATTCGCATCAATGTTCCCTAATAAACTCGGCGTTCTATTTTTGTGGAGTTTTATAGTTTGGATGTGCAACAATTTGATGTTTATGCATTGATGGAAAAAGCTCAAAAATGAGTATAATGCAAAATTATGCGCAATACTGCGAGAAAATTGCGTTTTAGAGGTTAAGAAGTGGTTTTGAAATTTTTCCCTTCATCCCCCTAAGCGGTCCGAAATATTTTAAGGGGATGATCCCCTCCATAAAATGGGTCCATCACCCCCTTAGCGGACCCACCGGGCCCACCTCTGTAAATGGGTGATCGAAAAATAGAGCAATAGACTTCAATTCAGGGACATGTTACAGTAGAAACCGGATGTAAGAGAACGCACCGCAATTGGAAAAAGTTCAATAAGATGAGGTTAGGACATTAATCAACAATGAATGCAATTCGATAGAGATTTGATTAAGAAACTGATGCGGAAGTACTATTAATATGTGAGGCTATTTTGAACAGGAATGGAGCAGTCGTTGCGCGAAATTCAAAATCGCGTTTTCAGAGTCAATCAGACAAGCGGAAAACGTCTTTGAACCTAACGAGCAATATGAAGAAAAATAATGTGCTGGGTTTTTACAAGGTTGCAAAAACAGTTGTCATTGACGAAATCGCATACACAAGGTCGAAAACACTTGGATGGATAGTTCGGAAAACAATTAGGGTTGTCATTGTAGTTACCTTTGGCCTGATATGTACGTTCTTTTCCGTTCAATTTTACAAAGAATATCAAAGCGATAACACAAATTCTCTATCGAAAATAGTGTTCAAAAAATCGATCGCTTTACCGAACACAACCATCTGTTTGCCACTGTTTTTTGATGAGCTCATACACGGATGGAACATTTTCACTCATTGGAAAACAGAAGAAGAAGTATCTGAAGAACTAGTTGCTTACTTCAATCAGGAAAACATGACCAAGGAAACATTCCTGCGCGGAAATTTGAACTCTTATGACTATACGCTTCATATGGCCCATACGTATTTGGCCATTACGTCTTTTTGTGAAGGTTTTGATCAAAACGTATTTATTCGATTTTCTGAACAGGAATCGTTGTATGACTTGGGCTTTTCTAATTTTTCATCGCCAAGGACAATTTTTGAGAAAAATTTGCTGAGTTTAAACGTCACCGTAGAAGAGTTGAAGCAAATATTTGGCAGCATAGTTGCCACAATGTACTTTTCTGTCATTCACTATGACAAGCGCGACTTTGGAAAAGACAATAATGTGAGCATTACGCGCACTTCTGATGTTAATGAAAATCAAATATGTTACGAAATGGGCTTCGACCGATATCCCTTGTCGTCAGGACAAGAATTCAAAATTACAGCATCGTCGGCCCGGCTGCCTGCACCCGCATTCGATCTGTGGGAGGCTTCGTTTGATGAAAATTTACGCGGATTCATTCTAATCGATTTCGATAAACGCTATCGGTTACATAACGATACTGGTAATTATGGGTCGATTATTCATGGATCATTTCGGTGCGACACTGTAATCTCAGTGGAAATTGGTGGTGTCTTTCGTGCGCTACCAGTAGTTAACGGGACAACCCAATGCAGCGAAACATTGTCGTTTGATGATTGTAAAATCGATTGCCGAATCAAGTTCATCGAAAACTTGTGCAGTTGCACTCCAATTTCATTGCCGTCCCGGATAAAATCAAAATTTGCCGCTTGCGGCATTGAACGACTTCGGTTGTGTTTGAATTTCAACGGAATCGATGACAGTAATTGCACGGACAATTGTCTCAGTCAGTGTACGCGCCAAACATACAAATTCGGCTACTACCGGCGTTTATTTGATAAAGCAGAAAATGAGGTACGCAAGCCCACGTCAATTTCTATATCTGTAAAGAGCTTCCAATATCCGATTTACATTGAAGTGTTTGAGTGGACATTTGAAACATTTCTTGGGGCGCTCGGCGGCATCATTGGTTTCTTCCTTGGGCTTGACTTCCTTTTAGTGATCGAATCAGTCTACAACTTCATCATAATGCTCTATCAAAGGTATGAACAAAGAAAAAAGGAAATCAATGAAAATTGCAATGCAGTTGTTGAAATAACTGTAGTACAGACTATAAATGCGAACAACGAAGATATGGAAAACGAAAGAGGTGAACATCTTTTATTGAACGTTCGACTACGAAGAATATTTCGATATTTTGCGCCAAAGACATTCCATATTATAATCATTTCTACATTCAGCTATTTCACAGTTCGCATGGGTTTGGACGCAATCCACCAATATCGAGACAACAGGAATGTGCCGGAAATGTTAAATATGTTCGGTCAAGAAATATTATTGCCAGTCTCAACACTGTGCTTTGACCTGAAGCTTGGAGAATTGGATGAATTACAGAGACCAAATCATCGAAATCCCACAAATCGCGAATATCAAAACAGCATTAAAGGTTACTTTGATAATTCAAGCTTGACCAAAGAGATTTTTCTGAATAGAAATCAGACTTGGTCGAACACTTTGATTCACATTACTCACAGATATCTGGCCCGTATGACCTATACTGAGGCGAATTTGACCATTGCTTCGAATGACTCATCTAATCGATTGTTAAAAGAAAACCCAACAGTTTCTTCGACAGAATCAGATGTTATTTCCGCGTATCTGCTTCTTGAAAACAAGATACAGAGCTTACATGTGACAATAGATGAGTTACGGCAAAAATTCGGATACGAAATATCAATTTTATTTTCACTAAATGCTAAGCAACTAACAACACAAGCGACTAGTAACGGAAAGGCAGTGTTGAGCGAAAAAGAAATTGAAATCAGTCGCACAACTAGCGTCAGTCGTCAGTGCATTTGCTATCAGTATAACTTCGATCGGTTTCCGTTCAATAATCGGAGTCAGCAGATAGTGCTGACTGCATCAGCAGGATCGCTGCCTAATCGAAGAATTGCAAACTTTCAACGAGCATTTGAAATAGATGTTTCTGGTGGAAACAGAACGGGCATAGAGTCGAACGTAGCTAGGAAGAAAGCCCCATCTGTATTTTTTGACGACAGCATAAATAACATTTTTTTCAGTGTCGAAAACGTGTACCGTTCGCTACCGACTATTGTTGATGGGAAAGAAAGTTGTAGCGAGAATATTCCAGAAGCGATCTGCGAGGCTGAATGTCGCTTATATTTAATCGAAAGCTTATGCCATTGCACGGCTACCAGTTGGACTTGGCTTGCGCCAGTTATTAATAAAGAATGCACAATAAAAGACTACATATCTTGCCTGAAATTTGACTCACCGAACGATTACAATTGTACCGATAGTTGTCTGAGATTGTGTGAGCACTGGAGCTATGGTATAGCAACAGGTAACGGGACGTTTTACGATGAAATAACTGACCCTAAGCATGGTAAATTGGCAAATATTAAGTTACATGTGAACGTTTTCGATTACCCGATATTTATGGAACAAGAAGCATGGGCGTTTGAAGATTTTGCCAGTGCTTTCGGCAATGTTCTCGGATTTTATATGGGACTCGACTTCTTAAAAATAGTTGAGTTTATTGTTGAGAAAACGGTACTGCTAGTTCAATGTGTTCGAAAATACTTGAACAGAAAGAAGAGAGTCATGGAGACTGGTGGCGCTCAATAAAAATAACTGAATAAGGTACTGGGTGGTGCAGGGAAATTCACCAGCTCCATTCGATACTTTTCAACCAAAAGTGAACGCATCAATGCAAAATTTTTATTACAGATGCATGAAAACATACTGAGCATTATTTGGATCCAATTACACAGCCGCTGATTTCTGCTGTCTCAGTGCGGTGAAAAAGAATGTTGTGATTTATCAAAGACGAAGAACATTTGGTTGATTGTTCAGTTTTTGAAGTCTCTGCCTTATCAAAAAATTCTTACCCCCTGGGGTCTGCGGGTTAAAATCATAAACCCTTCTACGAGGTACATACCCCTCTATCACGGATTACATCTCTGCTTGTTGCTATGTATCGTAAAAATGTACAGTTGCAATAAATGTTATGCTAATAACAGTGCCAACGCGGTTGATTAATGCATATTATTTTTTCGCTGTTTTATGCTGACACCATAATTTAGTCGCCTCATCATTTTTATGCGCCCAACGTGAACTTCACTTTGACGGACGTGGTACGCGATCTTTTACTATTGTAAAATGACTGACGTTCCGAAACAAGCCAGTGGCGCAATTTACGAGTACAATATAGTTAGTTTCCATCTGCAGTATTTCGCACGGCGAGCTTGAGGCGCAGACAATAGCGCCAGGCAACATGTTCACATTTTCTCACAGACGACGAGACATAAAGTCGCGATGCACTTGCATGTTACCACAGTCCAACTGGCAACCAAAGGCACGCAATGCGTCGCTTCCTATTCTCTTTCTTTATTCTCTTAGCAGTACATTGTACCATACAGTGCCCCGATGGATGGCGGCAGTCAAGCCTAGACAAAAACACGTGCTACTATGTTATTGTCAGCAAGAAAATCTGGTTCGAGGCCGAAGCTTACTGTAACGCGGCTGCTTCAGGAGCTCACCTCACTTCGATATTGTCTGCTTATGAAACGTACAATCTCGACGGTGAGAAAGCGACGTTATGGAAACCAGGGGCCTAGTTCTCTAAGATAGACAAACAGATTTTGCAAGCAGGTAGAATCTTTTTTTCTGGGAAAAAATAGTTTCCTCTTCCGGTCACATATCCTTTGCCATATAGCACGTAAATACAGAATCAGATTTCAGCCATTGTCACGGATACACCGTCTATTTCTGCTTGCGATCAATTGTGGATTGGAGCTGACGACTTCGATCAAAATGGACATTTTGTATGGTCGAACGGCGATCGATTCCAATATTCGAAATGGGGCCCAGGTATGTTCGAGAATTCTGTTAGATCGACATCATATGTGCATTATGGGGTAAAATCTAAATCTGCATCATGAAGCCAGATTGACGGACCTAAATATTTGGTCGAAATGATATAAAAATTCACATTTTCCAATAGAAATTTTGCCAAAAAGTGGTCCTGTATTCCGATCCCAAAAAATTCAACCACGGAGCCAGAAGTGGCCATAGGCTGAGGGTCAAATATTAGCCCTTAATTATTTTCAACCAATGTGTCAGGGGGTTTTTCGCGTCGTAGGCGAACCTTCTGGCCACCCTTTTTTAAAAATGGTCACGTGTCTCTCGGGCCACTTTAACTTCGGTCCG
The DNA here is from genome assembly GCA_034698105.1 of Plectus exinocaudatus. Lineage (NCBI taxonomy): Eukaryota > Metazoa > Nematoda > Chromadorea > Plectida > Plectidae > Plectus > Plectus exinocaudatus. The sequence goes on along the minus strand of JAQGAX010000147.1, from coordinate 12,523 downwards.
TTTTCAGGCCAACCGGATCTTAGCAATCAATGCGTGTCGTCGCAAGCTCGCACAACCGGGGCATGGAAAACTGAGCCCTGCGGAACTGAAAATTGCTTCATCTGCGAGCAAAAGAGCACAACTCAAGGAACAACAACACCGCCACCACCACCGACATCAACTGCAACAACGCCATCAGCGGCGACTGCAACGGACTGTTATGACTGGCTGCATATAAATGGTGCAACCACAAGCGGAATCTATCGCATAAGTCCACCTGGAATTAGTCCATTTGATGTATATTGCGATATGGACACGAATGGAGGAGGATGGACAGTTTTCCAAAAGTATTTTTCTTTCATATATATCTCGGCAACATACTTTTTCAATAATAGACACTTCAATTCAGGCGTGTCGATAGCAGCTTCGAATTTTATTCGCTTAACTGGACCGACTACAAAATGGGATTTGGGAACGGTTTGAACAGAAATTATTGGCTTGGCAACGATAGACTGCATGCTTTGAGCACAAAAGACTCCAATGTTCACCTTCGTGTTGACATGTGGAAAGATCGTTTGTCATCATCGAACAATCCCAATGGCTATTGGTTTGGCGAATGCCCTTATTTCTCTGTACGTAACTCATACCTGTAATCAGGGGCGGGGGTCCAGGGGGTCACCCCTTCCCCAGCCAGGGGTCCAACCCCCCTGGACCCCCATGACTTGAGACGGACACGTGCAAATAGAAATTAGTCCATATATGTATCGAGGTCCGCATTATCGGGGTCTTGGACTAAACAGTCAAAAGCCCCTTTTTCACTTATGTCGCGAAGTTGTTGGCTGCTTTTAAAAAAACGGCGCCAGAAGTAGAATGGACGGGTCTTCTCCTGCCCCTTTGGGGCCTTGGCCTCATTTGCCGCACCGTAACCCTCCTATGTATGATCCCATAGATGGTCACAGTAGATGGCTGCGGAGGCTAATATTACTTCCAATAGCTTTTTGGTAATTTGACCTCCAACAGTCCCTAGAGCGTAATTTGACCCAAAATTTTTTCTCTTCTATCCAAAAACAATCCTATTTGTAATGTAATATTTTATTGATAACAGATTATCATTTTCAGGTGCAAAATGAAGCCAATTATTACCGATTGCAAGTTTCGAGCCTTTGCATGGGGAATGCAAGTGCAGAGAAAATATCAGATGACAACGGGAATCGGGCATTTTCTACCCTCGACAGGGACCCGGATCACCATCAGTGCATTTATTCTTATCCTACATTGGGGTACGTACAGGAATACATGTAACAGGTGTCAAAAACTGAGGGGTTCAGGAAAAAATTACCATAATCAGGGTCAAGATTACCATAATCAGGCAAAAAATACTGGCGGAATTCAAATTTTTCAAATTTCGGCCGATTTCCAGGGGGTTCGGGTTTTAAATTTTTTGAATTCCCGCTTATATATTTGCCTGATTATGGTAATTTTGACCCTCATTAAGCATATTTTTTCCTGAACTCCACCTTTTGACAGCTGTTACATGTATGCTCGAAAGGAACTCTCAAAAAATGTTTATCCTGACTCACACTCGTTGCAACTCCGTCTGATGTTCTTTGTAAGGAGGCCGTTAAAGCCTGATGACAGTTAATTTTCTTTCAATCCTCTAAATTCGATTATCAGTAACAAAAGTCAAGTTACAGTAGTTAAAAAATCACAGAAATTATGATTCTTTGATAAATGTTCCATATTTGAACTGTTTCAGCGCTTGGTGGTATGGTGACGGTACAGATACTGGTTGCACTACATATAGTCTCAATGGAAGGTATGAAGCGATTGTGCCACCAGATGCCCCAGGATACAAAGATTTTTCGTGGTCCGATTTGTCCCAAGGCGATGTTACTCGATTTCCTGCTCAAAGTCAAATGAAGTTGAGAAAAGTTGCTTAATTTTATGTAGGAGTAAAATTAATGTAAACTGAATACCCCTGCAAAGCTATAGCAATCTGCAAGGTTGAATTTTGCCGAGCTTTAATCGGTAGCTTATGCAATTGCACGGCTACAAATTGCACTTGCTTGCGCGAATTAATAAAAAAGAATGCACAATAAAAGACTATATATGTTGCCTGAAAATTGACGCACTAAATAATCAAACTGTGCCCTGCAGTTGTGCGGTATTACAGTATGCCGCTGGAACTATTAGTATGGCAATAGGCAGGACCGGATCATGGGGGTTGACTGCGAGCGGTGACGACTGGTCAACACGATTGGCAGATCATCTCGACGAGGTCCCAAACGATCAATTGGTCATAGTCGGTCATCCCGCCGAGGTCATCAGTGTGACGTAATAGAGAGGCCGACAGCGAGAGACCGTCTAAGCATACGCATGCGCAACACATCCTCTCAGGCACCCTTCCCTTCGCATTACGCAATACAAGTATATAAACGGTACCTAAGAGCTCTCTTATCATTTTTGGTGTTGTATAAATTATCGATGCGTCGGTCCAGCAATTAATCGGTACCGGTCCGGTACGCGGTCCATCCGAAATTTGTTTAATCGGTATCGGTCCAGTACCGGTACCAGTGCGCAGTCCTTCTGGACCGATTATATTCGGTCCGGTATCGGTCGGTACCGGTCCAAATTACACTGCAGGTCCAAATAATCGGTACCGGTACTCAAATCGGTACCGGTACCGATCCGGGTGGACCGACCCCATCTATAGTATAAATGTGACCTAGGTCACGTACCTATTATACTATGCGATAAATGTATTCTGGTTCTGCCGCCTCAATAGACTCTGGATAAGAAGACTTTGAAAAGTTTCACCGCTTTAGAACCCAAATCAGCGAAGTTCGCAATCAACGTTGCATTCCTTACTTTGCTCGCCATGATCTTCAGTCAGATTCGTGACCAATGATTGTTGAGTAATGCAAAAAGGTTTATCACATTATTACACAAGATTAGAGCAAAATGCGACTTACAGCCCTCCCCACGATGTGGAGACCAGTGAATGATTTCTCATATAATTACTGATTTCTGATATCATTATCATATCGTTAACTGACAATCATATCCGTTTGTATAGCAGAATTCTGATACGGAGCAAATTATCAGTTTATCAATTAATTAACGGTATCAGGTATCATATCATTAATTATATCTTTAACTGTCAATTAATGATATGAGAAATCCTTCCCTGGTGAAGACTGAGCAAAAAATCAGGTGCAAAGGCAACTTTAATGATGTGCGCTCATTCTCATAGCGTATTATCAAGAAATGTGTGAAAGCAAAAGAAAAGTTCACCATGTGCTTTGAAGTAAAAACCATCTGATCCAGACCTGGGCACCCAAAATTTTCTGGGGAGGTACAAAGTACAGGGAATTTTGATAATTAGCCGTCGATATTGATTTTCTGGGGGGTACACGATTTCTGGGGAGGGTACGGACCCGAGTGGGGGGTACGTACCCCCGTACCCCCCACGCTCAGGTCTGATCTGATCATCGATGTTCAACTGATGCGTCGAAAAATTGTCTTATTAATTTTCCATCACTACCAGTAGAAACCGCGTTCTTTTCTGTGAATCACTACGCATGCACAGACACGTTCAAAGATCTTGTTCCCGATGCATTTGTGCCATGGCCCATGGCTACGATTCTAGTTTGTTTCGGACTGATGCCAACCATCTTCAACATATATTTGCGAATGGCCGAACTCGTAAAAAGCAACGACCAGGGATTGATCATCGCGAAAAAATCGTTGAGGATGTAGAAGTTTGAAATGACCTGCAAAGTGCAAAACGTCGACACAGGTTACCGCACAAAAACTAGAGGTGAGTAGCGGGTTTCGGGGGGGGGTTGCGCAGTCCCCCAGAGGAGTCTACAACTTTGGCAAATATTCTGGTGATCGCAAAATGTGTTCGCCTAAGAATACGCCTACCAGATATGGACGTGGGGGAGGGGTTATGGGGAGGTTTTACAGGGTGACCCAAAAAAGTCAGGGCTGGTTTTAACCGCGCCTCTCGAGGCGTGCGGCAGGGCCAATCCTATTGGGGTATGCCCCTTACAGTAAGTTTTGTTGGGCGGAGTTTGACCACCAACGTTGACTGGTTTCGTGTTGGGACCAGAAAATGTGCTTAAAAATGAGGCTTTAATGGGGACCCTCTTTGACGGCTTATTGTAAAGAGGATAATGGTGCGTTTGGGCTGATTTTTTTGCACATTGGGGCTGTTCATAAAGTACGTCACGCTGTGTTTGACCTTTTACCACCCTCCTCTCGTCACGCTTCCGTCATGCTGGCGCGCAACCCCCCCCCCCCTCCCTATTGTCACTTCACGCGCCAATAGTACAATTTTCGATGCGCCTCACTCGCTCGCTTACTGACAAAAGGAGCTGTTTTTCGCTCTTAAATCATACATCTACCATACATACAATACATCTACCACCCCAGTTTATAAAAAAGGTCGCCAACTAGGGTCGAAAATTTTTTAGGGTATAATATTCACCCCAAGCGACCGATCAACCCCGAAGCCCAAATCTGTGCCCATGTCTGAAAACAGAACCGATCATCTGACCTTTTGGACCATATCACTGTTGCCCATGAATGAGTAGAACGAGAGAAGAATGTCGAAGATGCATAATGCTACCATACCGATGAACACCATGACGGCAGCGATGGTAAGCCGCAATTCGATGCTCCGTTGCTTTAGAGCATTCGCGTCTTGACCGACCATTGATTTCTTGAGCGCCAATAGTTTGAAGATGCTTTTAAAGTAGATGACAGTGCAGAAGACTGTGCAGACGAAAATTGTAACAGTTGAAATCGTCGCGTTGATCTGGAATAATATACAGTAGAACCATACAGGTAAGTGGGGGTCCCCTGGACCCATACCTGTAACCGGGGGGTCTTGGAGGGTCGGATTTACATAATCAGACGAAAATTTAAAAATTCTTGAATTCCCGCCAATATTTTGTTGCCTATTTTGTTTATAGTAATTTGGCCCTGATTATGGAATTTTCCCCGATCCCACCCCAACTTTCGACACCTGTTACATGTATGAATAGAGCCTGGATATAAGAGACCCGAATATAAGAGGAATCCTGGTATAAGAGATTTTTTCGATTTTCCGTGCGTTCTTTTTATATCCGGGTTCACTGTACCGTAGTTTTTACTGTAGTCTGTACTCTGTAGTTTCTCGCAAAAATTCAATGGAATTTTTTTATTTATAAAAAACTATTCGCCTGCGTGGGTGGGTATACCCAAAACTGGATAATGCAATCATAGCCTCGCCTTATGGCATCACAAAAAGATTAGAATTACCGTCCCAATTTTTGTTCACTAAAATGTGAGAAACACCATTCGCTTACAAATTCATCCTCTGGTTTCGGATGAAGCAAAAGAGATCCATCTGGTAGTGGCATGAACGTGACTGATTCGCGGACAAACTGCAGAACTAGAGGAATCGGTAGCAGCCATTGCAAGGCAATAGCTTTTACTAGTCGATGATTGGTCGACCACATCTATAAATTCGCACAAAATACAACAAACTATTCATATTCAAGTATTATGTTATTTAGCACATGATATATTTTAGTTATTAACATATTAATAACTAAACAGCGGGGGACCGAGTTCCCTAATTCAAATTCTATGAAAACAAGAACCAAATTACGGTACCTCCTCATGCTGAGTTGGTTTTGCCAAAGTAGTGTAGCGGTTCAGCGCGTAGAGACAATTTCCAAACAGCTGAACGAACAGATAATAGTATGTCAGTGAGATGCCTAATAGCGGAATGATGCCCGAATCGTGGGCTGTGTAAAAGTCGATAAACACACTAAGCAGAGGCAAACGCATCAGAAAGTAAGAGTGGACGAATTGAAAACTGTCAGCGACCCCCATTGACAGCCAAAGTCTGAAGAATGATGAGCGTAATTCTGTACTTTTTCGATAGCGAATTACAGTCGCCATCATGTATAAATACAGAACAAAAGACGCTATCCCACATTCAGCCAGAGTTGTCCAGTAGAAGTCGAAAACAGGCATTTTGCTAAAATTGAAGGTTGATCCTGCAACATAAAGGTAATATGCACCAGGTGCGGCGCTAAGGGGGAAGGGGGAAACCCCCCGTCTTTCGGAATTTCCCCCCAACAATTGTGAAGAAAATTTTACATTTCCCCCATCTTTTGAATTCCCCCGTCTTTTGGATTTCCACCCCAACCTTCGGTTTCTGGCGCCGCGCCTCATATGCACTACAGTCGAACCCGGATGTAAGAGCTGGCATGGGAACTCGAAAAATGGCTCTTACATCCGGGTCTCTTACATCCGGGTTCTACTGTACATATGAAGAATGGAAAATTTTATGTTATTTATGTTACAGTTGCGCAGATGTTAGTTAGTTCTCTCGCTTATACGTGGTACGTGCTTCCTTCGTTCTCTTTCACTCTTCACCTGTGCTAACACCTCCGCTCGCTTATATTTACTTCCTTCGATATCTGCTCTCTTTTAACCTGGGGCCTATTTCATTAAAGAGCAGCTGCTGAGATCTGTGCTCAGCTGACTGCGTCTCATGCCTTAGATACGTGGTCAGATATAGCTTAGATACGAGACTCAGCCAGGGGCAGGTGCCCTTTAGTGGAATTGGCCCCTGTGATAACAACTTTAATTTATTTGCGGCAAAGCCGGCATGGCAACCCGACCGACTTTTATTTGAGGGAAGGAGCACAATATTTGCAGGGTGGCGCACTTAAGTGTCACGGGTTTCATAAAATTATGTATAATTTAGGATGCATTCTAACCCCTTTTTCGACAAAAATTCATCACTTTTTTGTCACTTTATTCCATTTACTTGGGAAATAGTGTGCAATTATCAAGTGGTTCTAGCGGACAGCAATTGTTCGAAACAGACAGGGGCATGGGTTTGGGTCTGGGGTGTATAGTTTCAAAATTGGGGGAAGGGGGTGCATATCCGCGCTCAGCAGGTGAAAATTTCGCATTCTATCCAGTGTAAACCGCAAAATGGTTTGAGCCACTACATGGCGAAAGTGCAAATCCGCGCCAATAAAATTTTCCGCCGCGGATTAAACCCCTTGCCCATCTCTGGCTCGAAATCTGTTCCCTTCTTTCTAACAAAGCAGAAGGGGAACAGCTGAACACAATCCCTTACTGGAATCTGCTGTTATTTTTAACTGCTCTTAAACTGGGACCTGCTCTTAACGCTGGAGTGCCCTTTTTTGAATGACGTTTTTCAATGTTCGGCTCGTTTCCGTTGTGAATTTCCATGCGAACAAATTGCTTCCTACTGTCGAGAGGCCTATTCTTTGTTTGTCAGTAAAAAGTTCCCTGTTCCGCTGTCAGAGAGTCCGCTTTTCCAGATCTTCCTTGGAAGACCCTTATCGATACAGCACGGGCCCTTCCGATCGGCCGTTGCATATGCCCAACACGTACGACACGTTAACGCGTCTGAGGACCGAAACGATATAGGGACACGGGAGATGGGGGATATCCCCCAAGGGATCTGAGTCCCAAAATGAAAAAGTGGTTGGGGGGGGATAAAAAGAGTGAAAACGTGTTCTTGACGTAGAAAATTTTTTCGCCGCTTCATGGCGAGCTAAAAAAATCATACTTACGTTGCGGCTCGGCGACTTTTGCTGATGCTATGAAAAGTATCCGTACAGACGTGAGCGCTATAGGTGAAGAAGAGATGTAGCTTCACCTCGAAAAGGGTTGTATCCAGTTGCGGGTAGGATTTTTCGAGCTGTAAAGAAGCGAAAATCGTTGTACTTTTGGAATGTTTTGAAATTTATACTTGATATCATTGGATCTTAATGACTTTTCGAGATGCACATGCCCCGTCCATCTCGAAGTCGATTTGAGCAGGTGTGCACATTCCCGAAAGACTATTTTTTCACTAATTGCGCAATAAAATTTATTGCGTCAGTAATTCGTAATAATATCGAACTCTGACGTAGAAGTTTTCCATTAACTACGTAAGAGTTTTCCGTGAACTCTGACTCCATTAAATGTAAAAAATTTTCTTTCATCCGAGCAACTACGGTAAGGTTTTGATTACACGCATGCACCTTAGTTCACGCAACAGTTGTATCGAGAACACTGTTTTGGCGCGATATGATTCTGTGCTCGGCGTTGCCAATAACGTTGAGACCAAACGCGTAGCTAAGTGGGGGGGGGGGCGCGAGGGGGTATTTCCCCCTCCCTGATTTTGGATTTGTTTTATGGCATGGTTTATGTGTGTGACTTTAGCTATTGTGTGTCTCAGCACGTAAACCTTCATTACCGTATTTGAATGGTGCTCGTTTCGTATAGTTTTGAAATATTGAAATATTTATTTCAATTAAATGAAATGAAGATAGTGGACTGACTGAAGAAAAAATTACCGACGGGCAAGAGAACATCAAAAATAAGTAAAGGAGTAAAGTCTCAAGTAAGTCAAAACCTAAGGCCCTAGAAATGTGCTTGAATTTGTGTTCGTTAAGCTCGACTTCGCGGAGCCTTGAAAATGATTGGCATTGTACCGTTTTTATTGACCGTTTTCTTTCAGGACGTTATGAAGGAGAATGAAATGGAAGGATTATCGGATCTATATCAACAAATTGCCGGCGACCTATTTGAGAAAGACTATTTCGTTAAAGGCGATCGAGCAAGCAATGAAATTCGACATCGCGCAGGCTCGATAGCTGCAGAAACCTCGACATTTCCAGTAGTAGTGGTTGATTTCATGCAACTGAAGACATCGCTAAATGAGGTACGCTTTAAAAGACCGCCCCCCCCCAGTTGATATTATGTTAAATCAATCGCGCTAAGCAGCACTGCTTTCTTAGTTTGTTTTTATTTCGACGTCTTACTTTGCTATGAAATCAGAACTAAGGACTGAAGGTAATTAAATCAGGCAATAATACTCTTTGTTTCAGGCCAAATCGAGGCTGAGCGATAAGGATATGAGTGAATGGCACAAGCACACTGGTTGGACGAATCCCGCTGGCTATTTCATTCGAGATGTGCGGAAACAGTGCCATCCGGAATTATGCACGCAGGCGTTCTGCAAGTTCTACGAAATACTGGCTAGATGCCCCGAATTGGTGCCACTGGAAGGCGACTTCAGGTGGATATTCTGATACCTTTATTGTATATTTTCTAATACAGCAGAAATCTGATAAAAGAGAATCTTTGCATTTTCCTTATACTAGTACTATGTTACAACACGGGAAACCGTATATAAGAGAAACTGGATCTAAGAGATTTTTTGGATTCCCGTGAGTTCTCTTATATCCATTTTCTACTGTAGTACGATCGGTCGCACTACTTTTTGATCACCTTAAATCGGGGGGCCCTCTCTGCCCACGTTTGCATTGCATACGTTGATTTGGTGTCTGATGCTTGCAATTACAGCTGTCATTCAATTCGAATTATTTCAGGTCTCTGCATCTGTGCGAGGCGCCGGGTGCTTTCATTTCGGCGCTCAATCATTTCACTGCCCTCAAGCGGCGCAATTTGGAATGGACCTGGCAAGCAACCACTCTCAATCCATACTGCGAAGCAAATGACCCTCGGTGGACCGTAGGCGACGATCGACTTATATTCTACACTTTAGGTGTCGTTTTTGCTCAGTGGTGTTTAAGGGCGTGAGAGAGTTCAAAAGGTCGAATTTCCCAAATGTTTACCAGAAACGACTAAATAATATTTTATTCATTCTTGATCATTGCTTGAGATTTTCGGTCGTCCCCGGGCTGTGGCTGGTACGGTACGATTTGTGACAAAATTGAGTGGTCAGCCCGGTGCCTCCCCATAAAATTCACTGTTTTCGTTTTGTATAAGTTGTGCGATATGGAAATTTATATTGTGTTTTTATGGAAAGTGGATTTGCGCTTCTTTACTTTAGCAGAAATCAGTTTATTGAAGTTGCCACTGTTGAAACGGAATATGTCATACACTTATTATTGCTTTTATCTAAAATATCGAATTTCGCAATTTCAGACCGATGGTTGTTTGGTCCTAACAATAGTGGTGATCTGTTGCGACTGACTACAGAGGATATCTTGACGATGAAGCAAGGAGATGGCTTTCACCTAATTACAGCGGATGGCAGTATTGATTGTCAGGTTCGGCCGTTTGTTTTTCTATCTTTTGAATTTTTTAAATCGTGATTTACAAGATAAGCTACCTATGTTATCAGGATCGTTAACCTGAAGCCTGATCACAAATATCATGGAGCCAGAAACCCATTTGCCAATTTGTAGGGCGACGTGGAATATTATTAGCTCCTTAACAACAGACAAACGGAAGCCCAAGCATTTTCTCGTTGCTCCCAGTAATAGTACTGTAGTTCCGCTCTGAGTTGCCTGTTTCAGGACGATCCTGCGGAACAAGAACGGAGAACTTTTCCACTGCAATTCTGCGAGATGGTAGTGGCGCTGTCGATGCTGCGCCCGAATGGCTGTTTTGTTCTGAAGAAATTCACCACTTTCGAACCATTTGGCGTCAGCCTAATCGCGCTCTTGATGGATCACTTCGCAAGCGTTCGCTTCTTGAAACCTGCGTCGAGCAAGGCGGGCAATTCGGAGGTACTACCGTTGCACCAGAGATAGCCACGAGGGGGTATGAGGGGGGTATATCACCCCCACAGGCACCCAAATCACCCGAATCGAAAAATGGGTTTGTATGGAAATCACCCCCACAGAGGATCAGAAAAAAAAATTTACACTGGATAGAATGGCACTTTTTCCGAAAAAGTGACGTCATATCACCCCCCCCCCGAGACAAAAACCCGTGGCTATCTCTGCGTTGCACTGTACAGTGTCCGCATTTTTCTATCACGAAATATTGTGAAAACTATTACCGTCATACTGCAATTTTTTTCAAATTTTCTATCATATGACGTTTTATATACTGTACGATTGTAAATATTTTCCAATTTACTGCTTGCGTGCAAACTTTTCTTTGCTGTGCAAACATGCACCATGTCCATGCTTACTACCGTATTTTCTCTAATAGTACTGCAGTCCCTAATAGTACGGTCCCCCTAATCTCTAACGCGTCACCGTACAAGAGAAATTGCGTGTTATCTGTACATATCTATGTTAAAGAAATCTTTTGCAGCCTTCGCTTTACAATTTTTTTGGAAATTTTACTGAAAAAAGTTCGAAAGGGTTTTTCGCGATTCTCCAAATTTTCAGAGGGTTGAAAAATAGTGCGGCATGCTGTACTAATAGAGAAAATACGGTATACTAATTGGTAATCGTGTCAAGACTTTCATTATTACACTGTATACTGTAGATCTACGTCATCTGTTGCGGATTCCTTGGCATTGATTCGGACAAGATGGCGAACCTCTACGCTGCATATGGGACCGAGAAATGTTTTGACGCTTTGCAAAGCCCTTCGTCATCAGTGCAGCAGCAAATTTTCTACTGTTCCAAGTACTTTATCGACTGTCAGCTACGAATCATGGAATTCAATCTCAAAACTTATCGCAACTGCTCACCGCAATTGAAGGTCAGATTATACAATCTCGTGTGTGCAACGAAAATTGCGTGTATGATGGGTTCAGGCCGGTTCAACGACTCGCATTCTGATTTGAATTCGGTTAATGTCGAGTTGTGTCGATCCTTGTCTGTTTCTGGCTTATAGTTTGCTTTTAATAATAGTTAATTTTACGAAAATTTTGAGAATCTCTTGAAAGGGGCTGTTCATATATTACGTAACGCGGACAGAGGGGGGGTGTCTGAGATGGCGTGTTACGCTTGCGTTACGCTATGACGTCACTCCTATGCTTAACCATAGGTAGGGGGTGTCAAAAAGGACTGATAGCTGTGTTACGCACGCGTTACGGGAGAGGGTGTTCGAAAGAGGCCAAAAATCGCGTTACGTAATATATGAATGGCCCCAAGCTGTATCTTAAAACTAAAAGTCGCGGATTGTCTCAATAATTCTCCTCTTTCCAAATGACACAAGTCTCTTATAGGCAGCTATAGAAGCAGTCAAAGACGGCGCTTCTGAGCGATTTCTGCAGACGACTCGACTTCGAGCAATGAGCGTCAAACGGCGATTGATTCCGCGGCGATCGGCGCCGATTCCTTGGCTGGGAATGGCGCAATTGGGCCGTCGAGAGGGCGCTTTTGCTGACGGTTTCAAGCAGCCGTCATCGATCTGCGTGGTACGGTTTGTTAAATTTTATGGGACACCTATAATGGGTGCACTAGCACATATGGTCATAGCTGGCCACGTCTTAATAATTTTTTTTGTTGAGAACAAAAGCAATTAAAAGTGACCGACCTCGCACAAAACAGCAACATAATTATTAGATTATCTTTCGATTTCCCTTGCGTTCTCTTATAGCGGAGATCGATTGCATTAGCGGTTGCAGATGGTCGATATATACCGGCACGTTTCAGCTGGCCGAGCATGAGAAACGCCTCTCACGGATCGAGGGTCCATTGATCATTGAACACTTCGCCTGGAAACTAACCAACGTCGACGTTGACGGTTTCTCGACCAGCGGACAGTGTGCTGTTTTTGGACTACCGCCAACGCCTTTGCTGCA
>JAQGAX010000146.1:0-22667 GCA_034698105.1 Plectus exinocaudatus | reverse complement strand
CTTTTCATCAACAGCATTAAGCGTCACGGTCTGCCGACGTTTCTTTCTCGATGGCGAGAAATCCATCCCGAATCGCAGAGCTTTGCTAATATGGACAAACTGAAGAAGGCCACAAAGGCCGGTGTGAGCTACGTGATATTCGTAGCAATTGTCAATGGGCTCTTCGTGGCGTGCGGCAGCATCGAATTTCTTATCAAGTTCCCATTCATTCAGTCGTACCTGTTTCTGCCCGAACTGGCCGTAATCAACGGTCTAATCGTCTTTATCACAAGCTTCCCTTTCGCGCTGTCTCAAGCATTTTACATGACGTTCTGTCTGGTGATAATGAGCGAGTACCGCCATTACGGCGAGGGATTCCAACAACTACAACTACATCAATTGTCCGATCGGCTTCCACTGCTCCGGCGGCAGCATCGCAAGATCACCAAACTGACGGGTAGGAGGCAGAGATAACCACGGTTTTTTTGTCTGGAGGGATGATATGACGTCACTTTTTCGGAAAAAGCGCCATTCTATCCAGTGTAAAAATTTTTTTCTGACCCTCTAGGGGATGATTTCCATACAAACCCATTTTCGATTCGGGTGATTTGGATGCCTGTGGGGGTGATATACCCCCACATACCCCCTCGTAGCACTGTCTGGTAGGAGGAGTTGCTGTTGAAGTCCTGACTGATCTTTCTTTGCCCTCATTGTTGCAGAATGTGCAGACTCAATGCTGAAATGCTATGCGTTTGCTGTTTTCTCTCTGAATGTGCCAACCCTGCTAATGACGACATTCTTACTGTTCAAAGACGATAGCATGGATATGATCGCCCGCGGCACCTTCGTCACTTGGGTCGGAGTGCTTATCATGCAAATCGGCATTGTCTCCCTCGTACCTTCATACATCAATTATCTGGTATTGTAAAATGCTCCTTCATCAACAAACGACAAATTGAATTCTAGGCGCACAAGCCTCTGGTCAAGTTGGAGCATTTATCGAACAAAATGACAGAATACGAGTTGCACCCAGAGGTTCTTTAGTCTCTTATTACATCTCTTATATCTGGATTACATTGATAAAGAAAGAACAGCTTTCAGGTGTATCGAGAGCTGTCGCTCTTCATCACCCACATAACGACGCATCAGATCGGCATAACGGGCGGCGGAATCTTCGTCATCACTAAGTCGATGCTGCTCACGGTAAGAAATGGAGAACGCGCAAGTACCGTATTTATTCGATAGTACGACCATCTTCCAACAGTGCGATCCCCTAAAGAAGGACCATCTGTTATTAGTACTATGAGTGCGACCCCTTCATAGTACTAATAACAGTATTATAACAATCATCTCTAATATTACGATCCACTCTCATAGTGCGCTCCTTAAGCGATTGGTTGAAATATAGTGCGACCGGTCGAACTATTATAATAAATACGGTAATTCGTACTGATCATCGTTGCAGCTGCTCTCCGTCATGATCACCTACTTTGCCATTCTGCTGCAACTGGACAACGCCAGCACGAAGAGATTGTGCATATGCAAATGCTAATCGAGACGATTTATTTTCACACGATGACCCACGGCAACCAAAAAAGTGTCGGTGACTGCATAGAGTATGTGACGACAAAAGTCTCTCGGGCGAAGGAACGGATCAGCATGGATAGGTGAACGAAGACCAATTTTATGTAGGCGCAAAAATGCTTATTTCTTCTTGATGGAATCGACTGCAGCGTTCAGTTTTTCACTTTCTTTTTCGCGCTGAAAAATAACAATTTGTTGATGTGTTAGTTTCGAGTCATTTACCGCTCTGATTTCCTCATTCAACTTGCGATCCAACACGTTCTTGACCGTCGTCACAGATTCGGCCAACTTCTTGATCGCCACCTTGCATTCGTCCACATCGCGAGAGAGTTGCTCCTGAAAGTATCAATGGTGGTTAGTGTCAGAAGCCCCTCTTGTAGATGAAGATCTCACATTAGCGGGACCACCGCCTCCACCTGCACCACCGCCGGCGATATCCCGACCAGGCCGATTGCGCAATTTGCTGATTGCATCCTGGAGCTCTTTAATGGCCAAGTACCTGTAGCGCAACACGACAAACACAGATTATCACGGATGTCGCTCTAACATCAACAACTAACCGTTCCTCCTCCTCTTTATCAATGCGCGTGTTCAGTTGATGCTTGATATTCTCGCATTTAGCCGATAACTCGTTCAGCTGCAACCAGCAATTAGACATAGAAAACAGTGACACTAAACCCCAGGCGCGTAAACCGTGCGGTTCGTCAGTGCGTCGACGCCAACAATTTACGGACGTCATCTGGCGCAAACAAATTGCGCAGTCATTTTTCGTGCGCGTAGTTTTTGACTTTCTACCGGCAGAATTGCGCTGCGTACATATTTTCATGCGTTGCCACCAGACGGTTGTCGGTTTGTCCATCTGACGAACCTCACGGTTTATCCACCGCGAGTTCATACGGACTGACATCTTGCGGAATTTGTCGTTCGACTTTGTCGCGGACGCGTTCGTGCGCCTTCTCCAGGTCTTCCTGAACGTCGTCCAACTTGCGCAGCTGGTGTTTGATTTTGGCGAGGGCATCGCCGTCACCCGTACCATCTTCGATCCTGTCCTGCAGCTCGCGTTTGTCACGGGCCAAACCTGAACAAAATACATATACAACTGCGGATATCGATCAAAAGCACAAACACGCATCCATACATATAAGTGGGGATTTCTTGGGGTACCTTAGTCCCCCAATCCGATAAAAACAACCTGAAACCCCTGGAAATAGGCCGAAAATGTTCAAAATTTGCATAATCAGGCGAAAATGTTCAATTCCCGCCAATATATTTTGCCTGATTATGGTAATTTTGACTCTCATTATGCAAATTTTCCCTCAACTTTCGACACCTGTTACATGTATGCACGCACCTATTTGCACACGGGACATTTTCTCTTCGAGTTTGAGAAGACCTTCCATGCTGAGCTTGTGCTTATCGGCTGCGATCGCTTCCATCTCTCGATGAAGCTATAATAAGCGATCTGCACTGATCATACAACCCTCCTCCATTGGCTTTTACCGCGTCTGTGTCCAGCAGAGGCATTTTGACATTTTCATTGCCAGCTTTCGCTTCGTCGATTGCGCGATTCAGCCCTCCCAAATAACCGGCCAGGCGGTCTTCCACATCACCCATCTTTGCTAGCAACCCCTTCTCATGAAGCTTTCTGAACGGAGTAAAGGACTCAATAGTTGCAAAAGCGAACACTAATGAGCGCCTCAGGCGAACGAACCGAGATTGTATTTCTGCAGCAACGATCCGATCCATCTTTTTGTTTCCCTGCTCGAGATGACGTTCGAGCACAGCCAGCGCTTCGTTGAGCTTTTGAAATCGCTCCTTGTACTTGGCTTTGTCGGTCTGCAAAAATAAGCGTCGCTCGCTCTTCACAACAGTCATTAAGATTCGATACTTGTTGAAGCGCCTTGAGCGCTTCCAGCTCCTCGTTGTACGCCCGATACCGTTCGTCCAGAAACGTTCTCACATCTTTTTCATACTGTAGCCGAGCGTCCAACTCCGCTTTGATCGCCTAAATGACTTGCAATTAGATCTGTTCGAAAAAAAGCAAAAAGTGCAACCTTCTCGAGTGTCTGATACTTTTGCTGGTTTTCGTCTCGCATGCGCTGTTCTCTGTCGGCCATGTTGCGCGTCACTTCGGCAGTGATCAGCTGGATCTTGTCGTTCAGTCGTTTCGCCTCTTCATTCAGCTTGGCATTGTCTATGTCGCCCTTCCTGACCAGACCTTGCAAGATGTCGTTCTTGCTTGCATCCTGCCGCTGGATGTAGTCTTGCAGGCGAGCGATGCTGAAAAGGCACAGTATTCATCGGAGTATGCAAACGCAAAAATCTAACCATGACATATTTTCATTTTAATGTATAATAAGTAGGCAGTAAGGGGGACGGGGAATTTTCCCGTCCCCAGATTTGGATTTGTTCCAGTCCCCGTTACAGCCCGAATAATAAGCGTTAATTTAATTTACTGTAAAGCAAATTGATTCAATCCGAGTACGCTTAAACATTAGCAGATACTGCTAATCGATTCTATTTATATGTTGATCAAATAAATGAAAGATTACCCTTATAATGCACTTTAAAAGAAATGGGTAACAAACTTTTCCGCCTGTGCTTGATCGACCCGCCTCCGTTCGTTCGTTTCCCCGTCGACGCTCTGCTTCATTTGCATCAACTGACCATGCAAATCGCGCAATCGACCGTCCAATTGCTGCGTTGTACTGGCCACTTTCTGTAATCGCAAGCGTCCCACTCACTATCACTCCTCACACTAAATGAATGCGGCGCATACGTTGGGATCGATGGTCGGTCGGTTTTTCACCTCGTTGTTCAACTGCATCAGATCATTCGTGTGGCTATTGACGGTGTTCTTGAGCGAAGCGATCTCCTGCTCCATGTTGAGGATCTACAACGAGACAAATGTTCTCCACATATCCAACGGGACTGGCAAAGCGAGAGACCTTCGCCTCGAGACTAGAGATTTGTCGACGGATGTCGTCCAAGTCGCGACTCCTGAACATACTCGATTATAAATGCATAACGCAAGCTGTTCAGTGTGTGAAAAACATAAGGCAGGCGAAGAGAAGCGAGACCGACGACTCAAACGACAGCGAAAGCTAACGGCAATCAGCGATGAAACATTAACTTGTTTCACTCACAATTCGTCGTTTTCTCTAATTTTAGCACTATTAAAGAGGTTGCCTTCCAACTTACTTACATTTGACTCCTGAAAAGATAACCGATTATCAACGTGATCAATCATAAAATAAGAAGCAGTTCGAGAGAAAGAATAATGCACATACGAGAGAGATCGAGAAGCGCCGTCGCTTTGCGATAGTTGGCTGTTTACGCGGTTGAGGTTGTCGTGGCTATTGGCGAGTTGCGCTTCCAATCGCTGACGAGCTTGCTGCAAAACAGCCAATTGAGCAAATGGCGCATTCGACGACGCTGCAGCGGACCTGCTCGTTGCCGATGGCTTGATCGTGCTGCCGTTGATAGTCCCTGAGCTGAGCTTGCAGTCGAGCGAGTTCGTCCATCATGCCCTTGGTGGTCCGTTCAGTGCCGGCCAGTCTTTGGTCGATGAGAGGGTCGCGCTGCGGCTGTGGTGTCACTGGCGCGACCGGAATAGGCCGCTGACGAGGCGGCGGCTAATAAACAAACGATTAGAAAAGAATCAAGAAGATGGTTAAAAAAAAGCTGAGGGTAGGTTGCGAACGATCACTTTGAAACCGAAACGGGGAAGTTGATGCAAACGCACTCGTATCACTTAGCCACATTTACATCGTTCGACTTAGGTCGGCCACCCTGTGGTTGCTGTCCGTCAGCGCCATTACCCGCTCGATTCTGAAGTTCCCCGTTAATGTAGCAATGCAACTCGTATTAGTGTACAATACAGACGAACCGAAGGATACCAAAATTGCTGAAATATGAAAGAAAAAGTAACCTTTGGAACAGCAGACAAGCGTCCTTCTCTTGGCTGCCTCGGACCTTGACCGGATGGGCTAAATCAAATCACATCAGCGAATATAATAGAAATTAAAAAAATGAGCTCACTCCAATCCCAAGATGATATCCTTGGCCGTGTCACGTGGACCATTCTTTCTCGACGACATGATCGGTTCCTATTGTTCTAGCGCACTGTAATTGATTGTGGCCCGACGGCGGAGCGATCACCAAAGGTGGCGGGCGGATAATGAGGCAGACAATTGTAAAATGAAACTGAGACTTGAACAGCGGACCAGTGTGGACTCGTTGCCACGCGGCGGTCTCATCCCGACAAGGCCAAACAAGTCAATACCAAGTGTGCTTGGTAACCACACAACCATAGAACTCTGTATATGCAAAATTTATTGCCATTCGCCATTCACTCATTCAGTCAGCAAAAGAAGTGGTCGGATTTATCGACATCGACTTAAAAGGCTCTATGCGCTCATCGGGCATTTGATCGCGTAGAATCTTCGGAAAAGGTAGCAGGCCAGTCTGCAACAAGCAATTGAGGCAATATAACACGGATCTAGTTAAGTGGTGAAGCGAACCTTATTTTGGTAACTTTCAATGATCGCAATTATCGTTCTACTCGACGCCAATGCCGTACCGTTGCAAGTGTGGACGAATTTCGTGTGACCATCTTTTGTTTTGTATTTGATACCTACATTTAAAGAATTGACTACGGTAAAATTGCGTCTCCAATGGGGCCATTCATATATTACGTAACGCGATTTTCGGTCTATCTCAGACACCCCCTCCCTCCCGTCGCGTTACGTAATATATGAACAGCCCCAATGGCACGTACCAAGACGTCTGGACTGAAAATCAGTGCAATTGGATGTACTCGACACTTCGCCGAACATTTTTCGACCGGGCATCCACGCTTCAACGTCGTATTTTCGATAAGCTGGTGCACCCAATTCTTCCGTCGGCATTTCCAGCAATCTGAAGACAGAATATAAAAATCAATGCCTCTTTCAGATATCGGCAAACAATACCGACCTGCAATGAATTCCCAAGGATTCAAATAAATTGCACTGAAAGCGGACCAATTCTTGTAGAGCAGCATCACTCGCCTTTTCGTCGTCTCTTGTCACAACAAACAGTTCGACCTGAAAGTTCACTTAATTTCGGTTTCGCCAGAATTAATGCATTACAGACTTTTGTAAAGTCATGGACTCGGTATAAACCTGCGTCCGTTTTGCTGTTCGAAACTTCAGGACGATAGCATCGACTAGTCGCGACCAGCTTCAATGGCAAGTCTTCCTCTGCCATCGTTTGTCCGGCGAAAAATGACGCTATTCCCATCTCGGCGGTTCCCGACAGACAGTAGTCTTTGTTGTCACGCAGCAAGTATAAGATTGGATGTTCAGAGCGCTGCACGAGACCACACGCGCGTGTCACCGATGTTGGAAGCACATCGGGCACGGTAATCGGTTTGAAGCCAGCAGCAATAGCTGTTTGCAGCGCCACTGTAACCAGTGCCTTTTCCAGGTTGGAGACGCCAGCTGCAACGCAATTATTGGATGATCATCGCTAGTCGCGACAAACAATCATTCAGTGTGTGAAGGCAATGTCACGCATCACAAGACCAACCGCGTTGAACCGTTCAACACGCACTGCGAAACGATTAAGGCGTCGAACATACTTCAAAAACTTCTGGAAGTAATCCGCGAAGTGACGTGATTACTTCCAAAAGTTGACAATTTTTCAACTACTCGGATTCGGAAGTATGACGTCATTTCTAGGATTAGTTCTGAAAGTTTTTGAAGTATGTTCGACGCCTAAACGCATAGTATAAATCGTTTATAGCGGTAAATGGGCGATTGGTCGTTATAAACGATGACTTCACAGTACAAAACAGAGACGGTGGGACCGGTCATCTTGCCCGCAATAAACGATTTCTACTGTACCTAGCAAGGCGTAGCTGCGCTCTCCACAAGTCACTCTTGGCATCTGCTGTTGCAGCATCTTAAATTTCAACAGAATGTCCTCAGCGGTTCGCGATGTTGGTAGTGTTTCTGGCTTCTCGCCAATCGTTTTGACCAATCGCGCACGGGTTTCGTCGCCAACCGGAGCCGACGGATGACTGAAGTTCGGTATGTTGGCGGCTTCGAGGTAGAGTTGATCCCACAGTTTCTGCCATTCGTCTTCCTCCATTAACGCCTTCTTGTCCTTATCAACCAACGCGGGTTCTATTTGCTTCCATATTCGACGAATGGCATCGAGATCTCCGATTTGCTTCCGACCGGCGATATTTCTTCTGATCTCGAGGTCATTGCGCTCGTCCAGCAGATAGTCAAAGTCCAAGTCCGGTCGAGTTGCTGATGACGATGATGGTCGACAAATGGTGAAGGCGTATCGCGCCGCAGACCGGCACAACATTCTGCTTAACATTGCTGAAGTAGCGAAGCGGAAAGCGCCATTAAGGCATCTCTTTGTCCGCTGGTAGTAAAAGCATATATCCAGGTGCAGATGGTGACGATAACCAATATGCGGATCATTTAGAAGAAAAGTAGACATCCTTGTTTACTCCACTACAACACAATAATACGCAGCAAAATTGAGTCGACATGTAAAAATTTTGAACAACGCAAACGAGAACAACACAGCTGCTGACAACAAGAGGATCACCGTTGCTTTTGACCGTCTTTTCTCTGTTTATACGAGTCGAACCGCGAATAAGCGCTATTGAGCATTGATAGCAAATGATCAGTCTGAAAAGAAAACGAATGAAAGTGCAAGCGATATTATTATTAGCTGCTACATTTTGCTTTCCTAATTCTTGCACAGCAGGCGTAAGTTTGGTAGCTTCGAACTTTTTCAAAGTCTCCATCATTCGCTCCAGCTGAAGAAACTTTGACATGAGCAACGGCGAAGTAAAGAAAGAACCAACTTTTTGCTCGAGTTCAGGCGTCTTTGGCGGGAAGCAACACCAGAAGTGACGAAGTAACTCTGCTAGCGCATGGTGCAAAGTCTCCAACTGGCTCAGCACAGACTTTGGCAGTACTAAACAACGCTGTCAGTGACGAATCGAACGGGCGGAAGATAATACAAACCATTCGCTGATGTAACCGGCCATAAGCTGCCTCCTGGCGTACATTCCGACACTGCGCTCTCGGCGTCGCGCGCGTAAATTACCGATCCCTAATAGTATAAACTCAATACACGTCGAACAATCTCGTGTTGAATTCTTACCAGATCATTAAATTGCAAAGGCAAGGAGTGCTGAATCTTCTGTTTGAGCCGCAGACTCAAATCGTCAGGAAAGACGTCGCTTTCGGAGGTCAATTTAGTAAATGCGTCAATGTTCAGAGGCAGACCGACTTGTCGATCGTCATCATCCGCCAACTCGGCGCTGTCCAGTAACAACCGCTGCGACGGCGTCATAGTGCCCGGTTTTAACTGTAAATACGAGTATTACTTTTGATCTCACTGCTACAAGAGATAAATACAAAGGATGTACCAAATTGTTAAGTCAGAGTACGTAGATGGATTACTTGATTTTGAAAGTTTGAATGACATGTGAACTGAAGTTGCAATCAGACTATGCCACGAGGGGGTATGTGGAGGTGATATCGCCCCCCACAGGCACCCAAATCACCCGAATCGAAAAATGGGTTTGTATGGAAATATACCCCACACAGGTCAGAAAAAAATTTACACTGGATAGAACGGTACTTCTTCCGAAAAAGTGACGTCACCCCAGACAAAAAATCCGTGGCTATCTCTGGTTGCAATGGAATGAAATGCTCACTTTCTTAGTCGGCGGTTCGGACGACGATATGTGATTGTTGACGCGTGCCTCGGAGGAAGTCTGTGGAAGAGAGCTCCCGATCGTCGATGACGACGACGCTGCCTCATCGCCTAAGCACGCTTTTAACACCCGGCCGGAGTGATAGTTGAATCGTTTGACTAGTAGCGCTTTGTTTGCATTACCCTTCTTTTGTTGAGAATCAGCATCCTAAATCAAATACCATGATCATGCATAATATCTTTTTGTGATTAAATTTATTACTTCATTCCCGCCAGCAAGTCCAATGTCATCGCGAACCGCGTTCAAATCGAGATTTCTGGAGGAGACGCCGGCTTCGACGAGGGCTTTCATATCTGAATACAGATGAGGCCACTTTCACTGAGAACAAAGCACAAAGAGTCGAACCGAATTCATCCGCTTTGAGACAATCGGCGAACACCTCGGTCGGGTTAACATTGGCCGCCCGATCTCTGTGAAAGTAGTGCGACTGAAAGAACTTGCGCCAAAATTCTTGCTCCGTCATTTCATGCGGAACAAGTTCCAAGTGCTTTTGTTCAACTGAAATAGATTGATTACAAGTAATTCAAGTCATCGCGCTGTTTTCGATCACTACTTACCGATTGGATATGTGCGAAAAATGGCCTGAATAGTGTCAGAGGTCAGATTCAACTTCAACCCATTGCAGCCGTCCATTTTCGTGACATTGCTAAGAAATCCGCCCGAAACGCCGACTTTCTGTTCGCCCGCTTCATCATTCGGCTAAACGAGCCAACAATAATTACCATCATGTCTCATTTAAATTGCAAACTATTTTTTACCTTGTCGACGTATTCTGCCCAGAACTCCTTGGGCGAAATCAGGCTGGTCGTGACGAGATCGCGGTAGAGCGCTTGCAGACGAGGATTTTCGCTGAGTAGGCGCTCCTTCTGCTGCATGTGGCCACCGGCGGCCTGCTGGTGGTTCGCCTTCTTCGCTTCGGCGTTTACAACGGCGCGATACTTGAGCAGCAACTGCTGGAGGGTGTCCTTGACCAGGTCGCGCTCCTTGACGTGGACCTCCTGTCCGCCGCTGGGGTTGACGAAAGCGAAGGTAGCCGGCTCGCCGTGACCGTCATGAAGACACAACTGCAGCTGCGTCTTGCTCTTGTTCGGGGGCGACACTCGCTGTCCTACAACTCAGCCAATGTCATCCATGCGTGACAACCGGGAACATCGCTTCGTTAAATGACATACCTCGTATGATGCTGAAGTCGACAGTGAGCCCCTCGGCGCCTTTTTCATCTCGCCACACAACTCGATCTTCGAAGACAAGCAGACTACCGACGGGAGAACGACCATTGTTGTTCGGCAGCGAGCGACATTTGACGTACTGCGTTACCAAAACGACCGCGTCATTTCCGTTGCTTATTTTTGACATCGTCGAGCAGTATAATAAGACGAGTCCGTGCTCGTGCAATAGCGGTAGTCAAGATGACCGCCAGCTGCTACTTGTCGTTTGACAGATCTCTACACAAAATCATATTCTGACAAACCAATAAAAGACCGAAAAGATGCGATTCATCCTTATCGGTCAAAACCGCCAGAAGTGATACAGGTCAAGAATAAACACAGAACTCTTCTTCTGATCAACTTCTTCAGCTTCACTGAAGAATCTACGTCGTGTATTCGATAGACGGATCGACGTTTGCGTTTTTTTTATACAATGCAAAATGCAAAGTTACCGTAATGTAGAATCGCTTGCCATTCAGGCACATAGAAAGGATGAAGTAATGAGACGATTCTCCATTGTAATGCGTTACAATCAATTTTCAATATAATTTTAAAATGAGGTTTCGGGCCTTAGGCTTTTGTTTTTGTTTAGATTTAGGTCAGGGTTGTAGGGATGGACCCTACAGAAGGTGACGTGGGAAGCACGCCACCCAAGGCGTCGTAGCCACAAGCTAAAATATACCCTGTGGCGTATCGTCTACATATCCGCATCGATTCTTGTCACACTCTATCGAGTGTGCCGACGTGCGCGGCGCTGAGCTGATGATGATCGACAACATCAACAAAAAAGACAACACGCGTCGAGTCGGCGCGGAAGATTGAGGAAGTTGGAGAGAAAATAACGTCGTTGTTCGAAGACACTGTTTCGATAGCTAAGAGAAGCGTGGACAATTCTGGAAGTGACCAACGTGGAAATCAACGGGTAAGACACATTCCAATCTTCGTTGCTGCACTACTGATGTGGAATGTAATGATGCGCGCTACAACAACATGCTTCCGTGCTCTACTTGTAACAGATTTTAGGCTTACTAGATGTTAAAGTTTATAATGACAACTTTCTTGCGTCATGACTACTCGATGATTACTAATTTTGGGGATTTAAAGTGTCGCGTGGTGGTTGGATTAGCGACAAGTTGCAACGTAACTTGAACGCATGCGTCAGTGAAATTGGACAGTGGCGCGTTTCTTTCACGTTTTCTTCTACTTGCCAGGCTCCGCTCTCGATTGACGCACTGATGGTGCTTCAATGATCTGTAGTTCAAGTAGTCGTCATGTGATCGCAGAGAATATTTACGGGAGAGGATGAACCCTTTTGTAGCGTCCGCAGGCGCATTTGGTTTGATCTTTGACTTCATTTGTGGCGCGCTAAACGGATGCTCGCACGTCTTAAGTGCAGTACGAGAGCGCTTCTTGTTGTGACACATCGTTAATTAAAAAAGTATCGCACTCAATCATCATCTCTGTGGAGAGGGATGGTGATAGTCGGCTGCTTATTAGCCGACTGAAATCGCCCCTGACGACGGCGCTGACAGTGGTCGTTGCCAGGCGCTGTCTGTTTTCTCGGCCGCGGATCGCATAGCAGCCGTGCCTAATATCCGCCCGTGTCGCCGCTGTGTGTTGTCGGTTTGATAATCGGCTCAGCGGTGCCATCGTCGTGACTGCTGCTCTGTTGCGCTCCATCCGTCGCGTCAGTTGGAGCGTGCGGGTCGCCGGCGGTTGGTGACTGACCTTCCGCGCTATTTAGCTCATGTTTTCAGTCGGCTTCCGACTCGACTAGTTGGTTGCGACGCTAGGGCGGACTGTTTCGCAAGACGAATCGTTGGTGTTGTATGTGGGTGGACTGCATCTGAGTTGACTGAAGCGAGTGAGGAGTGTTTGTGTGGACGGACGGACGGGCAGTGGTCGAGGATGCCGACGGGCGGCGGGGGACGATTGTTCAGCTGTTGACACACGGACTGGTCCTGGTCGGCCGTGCCTGGTCGGCGGATAATACGGCCGTCCGCTTCCGCGTTTCGCCCATTGGTCAGCGACGGCCCGATGTTGACACACCCTACCGCATTGTCGCCGACACACGCGTCGCAACGCGCCTTGTCTTCTGCGCCGTCGTCGTCTGCTGTCGCCCCTCGAACTGGTCGTGTGCGGGGCGCGCAGGTCTCCCTTCGATCAACGCGCGTCTGCGGTTGGCGACGCGGAAGACGACGACGGCCGTGCTGCCGTGGGCGGCCCCCCTCTCAATTAGGCCGCTTTGCCACGGCCGATGCTGATCGATAGGAATGCGCGTCACGGGACTCTGGCGTCCGCACGCGCCGAGCGCCTTCCCGCTCCGACCGCGGGTCGATGGGCGTTGGGACAGCCGAGGCGGTCGGCCGTCTGCTCCCTCTGCGAGCGCATATGACGCCGTCGTCTTCGCCACTGCCGCGCATTCTCACTTTATCGTGCTGGCCGCTCTCTTCGTTTACCGTCAGCGGTCAGCTGCTGTTTCGGCCGGCCAGGACGCCCACCGCTTCGTCTAAACGATGTGCTAACCTCGGACGGCCTTCTGGCCAGCTTCCTCATTGACGATCGCTTTCATTGCGCCATTCGACCTCGTGTGTATAGCCTCGTGAGTTCGCGACCAGCATAGTTATTTGGTTGATTGAGCAGTTGACAATAGGGGTTGAGTGGGTTGACAGTGTCGTGCTGCATAGATGGCAAACGCGAAATAGTTGGGACCATGAGATATACCGGTTCTCGTTCGATTGGACAACTGCTGCGCACCTGCATGCGTTTCTGGCAGCCCTCCGCGCAGTCTTTTATTTCTCTTCGCCGCGTTCTGCTCTAGTGTTAGATCATGGTTGTTTTTTTGCGCGTCTTGTGCTCTTGTCCGATTGAACAATTTGTGCGCGTTCAGACGATGAAAGTTTTTGCTTGAGTGAACAAGAAGAAATGTAGGGTGTGTATGAGTTTGGCGTTATCGTGTATTCGCTGTCTTCTCTCAGACTGGATTTATGAACTTGGATTTATCTTGGAGTTTCGGTCGCGCGATTATGCTGCTCGGTATAGCGCGGCTGATAGACGCCGGAGTAGAGTTGAACACTTGTCGCTGTTTCAGTGGCTGCCTGCTGAATGACAAGAAGTGAGATGACTTCGAAAGACTCGGGCGGCACGTGCCTGGTGGCGAGAGCGATGCCAGCGCTGCCCAAAGAGACCATCAACGCTGACAATCTCGCCGAGCAATTGACAAAGTTGGCCGTCGCTGAGCCGACCGCCGAAGAGCCCAAAAAGAAACAAACGACACTCGCTCCGTCATCGCGAGCGACCAAGTTCGATCGCATCAGTCCGTCAGACTTCGTCGCCCTTCAAAGCATACGGTCCAGTGCGTTAGCGCGCAAAACCAACACCACGTCCAAGTTCGGCCGAGCCGGCTCGGCGCTTTTCGGCGAATTGCTGAGCAAAGGCGATAAGGACACCAAGGACAGTGGCAACGAATCGTCGGAGAGTCTTGACGTAAGCGTCGATCTTTGATCTTGTCGAACGCGGAAGTCCGCGGTTGTTAAGTGCTAAATGAATTGTTCAAGATGGCTGCGATATTGATCGCGGATTAATCGACTTAGCGTGCGATTCGCGTTATATTGCTATGAAAATGTTATTCAGGCCAACGATGCGAAGAAAGTCGACAACGACAAAGAGAACAAGGAGGAGGAAAGCGATGACAAGGCGGCGGACGAGAGCAGCACCAGTGCTGAAGAGCTGCTGTCCCGCGGCCCCGTGCGCGGCAGTCGTTCGTCGACGGCGATCGCCCACCATCCGTACATGGCGCAGACGGCGTACGGCGTGGCGCCGCAGTCCGCCTTCAACGGCTACGCCAACGCGTACAGCGGCTACGGCGGCGGCTACGAGTGCGGCGCGCAGTGGGTCGGCTCGCCCGAGATGGTAAACGCCGGCTACGTCAGCAACAGCTCGACGCCCGACACCGTCTTCACGCCGCAGTCGTCTGACAGCAGCGGCTACGCGTCGTCGGTGGAACAACCCCAACGCTACAGTCCCTTCGCCGACCACAACATGACCAACGACGATCTTAATCGACTCCTCAACGTAAATTTCTTTTTTCTTGTGCGATGTCGCTCAATGAGTCGTTGCTGCAGGTCAACGAATTGCCCGAAGCGCTGTCCGACTTCATTCTCAAGTACTCGCGCCGCTACTCGGCGTCGTCCTCGGATTTAAACGCCGATCTTAGCTGCGTGCGTTCGCCCAGTTCTCGGTCAGTGCCCCATTTGTGCGCGCCGTTGCAGTACGACTGACTGTTCTCGGCTATTGCAGAAAGAGCAGCACATCGGACAGTGCGGGCGCCAGTCCGAAACACCAACGCCCGTTGTCGACTGACAGCGGCTGCGATTCGCCGATGAGCGCCGGCAGCGCACCTCAGCGATCGCCGGCCGCGCCGCGCGGCGGTCAGAGCGGACCGGGCACCCCCGCCGATCTCCACAGACACCAATCGCAGACGAGCGCGCTCTTCAAGGCGATCGTGCCCAAGAAGGCCGCGCCCGGGATGGACGGCACGCGAACAGCCAAGGAACGTCTGCGTGCTATGATCAGTCAGGCCGACATGGACGAGGCCTGGGCGTGGACTTGCAAGTGCACGCAATACTGCCCCGGTGCGCTCTATTACCGCGATCCCGACGGTGACAGGTGCGTCCATCGGTTATTTATTCATCGATTCGCTCGGCAAAGCTTAACTTTCCACCTGCCTTCTGCGCAATTGATCTTAATGATCTTAATTTATTTTCGTTTCCGACGTTTGCACTCTTGTCCACCGTAACTAACGGAACGTTTTCAGCTTGCTGCACATTGTCGTCTGGCATAAAGATTTAGCGAAGACCTACGCCCTGGTGGAGCAGATGCTGAAGACCGAGTTCCCTCCCTGCCAGAAGCCCTTTGATCTACCGAATCGTTTGCACGAGGTTGGTGTGCTGAACTGTATGAGCGACGATCAGTATTGTATATTGTTTGTTTGTTCAGACTCCGTTGTTCCTGGCGGTGGAGAAGCGATGCGAAGAGGTGGTGTCGTACTTGCTAGAAGCGGGCGCTATCGTCAACCAGCAGACTCGCCGACCGGAGATGGACGCACCACTTCACTACGCGTCTGCACGCGGCATGACCGAAATCGTGCAGGCGTTGTGCGCCCATCCGACCACCGACGTCAACATGGCCAACGGTATGGGTCTGACGCCGCTGCTGTGCGCCGTCAAGAACCACGGCGTCATCGAGGAGGAGAGTCAGTGTCTCGTCAACAACAAGCCGACGATCCGCGCTCTGCTCAAGGCCGGCGCCGACGCCACCATCGCTGTAAGGATTATTGACGCCCGCGGTCTTTAATTAGCGTCCAATGACACCGCTGCTTCTTTCAGGATGCGACCAACGGCAAGACCGTCATACACTACGCGGTCGACCGCATGGACCCCGAGCTGGTCGAGGTAATCAACCACGTTTCCTTGCTCGTGTTTTCGTTCCTGTTCTCGTGCTGTGACGTCACAGATGACGTGTCTGGCAGTTCGCTCGAACGACGCGCTGACTGACATGCATCGATCGTTGCGCTTGCAGATCTTCAAAGCGAACTTGGACGAAGCGGCGATGACGGAACTGGCGAACATGGCCGACTTCAACCGGGAGACGCCGGTGCTATCGGTGCAGCGCAACTCGGGTGGCTCGGCGCACCGACTGGAGGCCGAGGAAGACCTGCGCACCAAGATGTTCCTCACGCTGCTGACGTGCGGTGCCACGGTGCAGCCCGACGACGCTCGGTCCGGCGGCGTCGACGGTCAATTCGTCCACTGATCGACTTTGCCGATGGTGTATTCTATTTGTTGTTGAACGTGTCGTGAATGCCAGATGTATGCGCTGCTATATGATGATTATAGCCCGATAATTGGTATATGTTTCCATTTATTTGCCCTGCTTCGTGATTGTTGTGCGTATTTCCTTTCTGCTGGACTCGTGCGCAGTAGTAGGAGTTAGCGATGTGAATACGTAATTCGCTGCGTGTTTGTGCGCTTGGCTGTCATGTATGGAAGGTGTTTATCTGAGTCGGCTCCTGACTGTGACTGATTCATGCGACTGGACGGATGGTACGGTTTCCTGACGATGCCTCGGAGTTCTATTTTTGAGCGACGTTTTGTCTTCTTCCTCCTTCGCGAATGGCAATGTTATATTTGTTTACGGAGATAGTGGTGTTGATCGCGTTAAACCTATCGTCCCACAATATTGTGACTTCAGTGTGATCGCTCCTAGTTTGTTTGTGTTCAGCTGCGAATAATGTGTTATTATTGTGGTCAGTCAGCAGTCTATCGCGTTTGTGTCTCGCTAAGTCTGCTTCGTTAATGTACAAATGGCATCCACTTTATTTTGAAAATCGATCATCGGTCTGTTTTTTTGTTGACTGCGCGATTCTTTGGTGGTCGATTTTGTTCTGTTTGTTGTGGTGTCAGGTTGGTTACTACTATGTCTCAGGTGTCAGGCGGAGTTGCTATTGTTTCCTGAATGCCACCGCAGTGAATACCACAAGTGCACGCTAGCTGTGCTCAGTGCGTTGAGTGAGTGGCTGCTTCTAACCGCACCATCCTCCATCGGGTGTCGCGCATCCTCCTGACTCCAGTGATACGAAACGATCTGTGCTATTCACAGTTGATTGAGTCTGTCGCCGTGTAGACCTGCCTATTACCTGATCATCAACTACCTAACGTTTAAAGAAATCTAGACGAATAAGAACTATAGATCGTTGTTCACAAAGCAAACACAAAGCAACAATGAACGCCTGAACAATCGACTGGTTTTAGACTGAAATCCTTTTTTGTCACGGACTGCTAGATTTGACAATATTTCAAGACACTTGAACACATCTACTTGTATCATCTTCTGTTAGACTAATTGAACTTCTAGCATTAGTTTCAATTGAAATGGCAAAATTTTCATCGTAATTAGCGATGCATATTCCATTCATAGCAATGGCGAATTACGTTTTCTGGGATTGCAATGCACTCGTCGGAGTTTTGTTCGACCACTCGACATTCACAATTGTTCTGTCGGCGTAAAGGTGCATTTGTACCTATGAACGAAGTGAACGCGGTCATTTTGACCATGTACTGAAGCATAGTACAAAAAGTGACCGCGTTCACTTTGGTCATAGGTATAATTGCACCATTAGTTCACAAGGTGCAGTCATTGCACGTCATAGTGCATCTGGGCAATTGTAAAATTGATAAAACGCACAATCATCCTCTGCCATGAGACATAAAACTTTTAACTGCTTGCGACGTGCAGTTGCCGCCGTTTCGCATCCGTGCAGTTTAACATTTTGCAATTGTCGCATCGGAATGCTCTCGACGAAGGAGTTACGTTTTATCCCCATAAATTCACCGCCGCCGCCGCCGACCGATTGGAAGTCGGTCAAGTTCGGTTGCACATTCGCACCGTACATGCTATGGGCCGATTGGGATGAAGAGCATGGCTGGTCTGCGCCCGTCATCGGCGAGGTTCAGCCATTCGCGCTGCACCCAGCCGCGCTCGTACTGCATTTCGCCGTCGAGACTATGGAGACACTCAAAGCGTTCCGCGGCGTTGACGACCGTATTCGCATGTTTCGGTACACAATTTCTTATCGGTGCATGAACAGAATTACTGCCCTCCAATCGGCGAACCAAAAATTCTTATCTGTCCATCATATTCGTTCAGAATCTAAACAATACAGGTTCCACGAACTTAGTTCAATAAAAGTTCACTTTTGAGCAAGCGTAATGTATCCTCGACTTCCAATCTGGACCATTAAAAATGCTCGTGAGACATGTCTAACTTTGCTCTGTTGCTTCCGACTGCACACGGGATCATCGATTTAGACCAGAGTACAAGGCGCACGGTCTAAATCAGGGAGCCGCAAGAGCAACGCTGCCGACGTTCGACGAAGCGGCGATGCTGGACTGCTTCGGCCGGTTGGTGGTGGCCAACCGCGACTGGCTGCCGCCCGCTGGCGAAGGAGCGCTCTACATGCGTCCCATGATCATTGGCACTGAGCCGACATATCTCCACAAGCGACCGAGCTCTGCTCGGCTTCTCATCAACTGCACCGTTTGGTCGGTCCCCTTTTCTGGCAGTGAGTGCAGAGGGAGGGGTCTTTTTCACTAAAGGACAGCCGCTGAGATCTGCGCTCAGTTGGCTGCGTCTTATGCCTTAGCGTGAGGTCTGATATAGCCGATATATGAGACTCATTCATCT
The DNA here is from genome assembly GCA_034698105.1 of Plectus exinocaudatus. Taxonomy (NCBI): domain Eukaryota; kingdom Metazoa; phylum Nematoda; class Chromadorea; order Plectida; family Plectidae; genus Plectus; species Plectus exinocaudatus. The sequence goes on along the minus strand of JAQGAX010000146.1, from coordinate 3,860 downwards.
GAGCACAGATCTCAACCGCTGCTCTTTAGTGAAATAGGCCCCAGGGCTTGGTAGAAGCGAACATTAATGCAAACATTCATGAACAGATGAACTGAAGATGTACGCAGACGCCAGATATACAAGGGCGTGGCCGGGCGGCGTTTGCGAGCACAAAATGGGATGCGTGTATGCGCCAACATTGTTGGTGAATGAGTTGGCGACGAAAAACGGATGTGAACAGGTACAGTAAGCTCATGTTTGATAATTTAGATCTTGGAAGGAGAGCATAGCTCAAAATGAGACTAGTGAACCGACCCGAGCAAGAATGATCGACCAGTGTAATCCACTTTAAAAGAAACTCAAAATGATTAATGAATGGTCGATACAGCAATTAATTGCAAGAACCTTTCTTAGCTCTAATTAATCTTTCTAATTACGCGCAGACTTGTTGTTTTATGCGACTGACCTGTGAACATTGTACAGGTATTGTGGTTGTTCGACGCCGAGAAAGAGATTGTGACTGAAGGCGGAGGAATGAACCTCTGCTTCGTGATACAAACGGACGCGGGCAAGGAGCTGGTGACGCCCGCCGTCCCCGACGACCGCGAGAAGACTGTGGTCTATCCAGGGCTGATGCGCGACTCGATCCTAAAGTTGAACGCGACGGATTTCGGGCTGACGGCAATCGGCGAACGCGAGCTGAGCATGGATGATCTGCGCGTGGCGTGTCAAGAAGGCCGTCTGCTCGAATGTTTCGGGTGTGGAACGGGCGCGTCCGTCTGCACGGTTAAATCAATCTTCGACAAAAAGTTGGACAATTGGATTACTCCGACCAATGCAGCGCAGTCGCCCGTGGCAAACGCCGTCGCCGCCTTCTTCAATGCCATTTGCCTTGGCAAAGAACAACCAAATTCACCGCCGTCTTGGGCGTATGTGGTCGACGAACGCCGCTAGCTAATTGCCCCATTACCCATTCACCACACTTGTCATCGGTGCCCCCGTGTTCCGCAAAAGTGATCGACGACTCTAGGCAACGCCAACTATGATTTGGAATTTCTGAATACTTTTATCTTTGGTTAGAGTTATGGAACTATCTGTTTGGAACCGTTTCAAATACCATGTGTACATTTTCGGGGATGTACGCATGCACTCATGTGGTATTTGTTGTCCTATTCTAATTCCTGCCGAGTTGATGCTATTAGCTAGACCGTCGATGCGTGCCACTATTATGATGATAATTCGCCTGCCTCTATTTGGCTAGATTGCGGTGGTGAGCAAAAACTCGGAACTACCGCCACTGTATTACGAAATGGAAAACAGTGTTCAATGGCGCAGCTTCCAATTTCATGCCTGACGCGTTGCTGTATCAGATCAATGGTTGTTTCCTACGGCGGCCACTAGGTCAGAGTGCTGTCGCGCAGTAGATTAGATAAATCAGCAAAAATAATTAGTATCCCTTGCAATCGATCTTGGGACTGAAGACCATTGATCCGTGCTAACGCCGATCTTTTCGAGGAGAGAATCTTCGTGCCATTGGCCAAGTAACGTCCGGGGCAAGCAAACGACCGCAAGGCTGCTGCAGGCAATTAATAACGCCGAGCTTTTTCCCGATCAACTCGACCGCCGCGGTCGGTGTGCTGGACGATCTGAGCCAAGATTCATTCCGCGAAGGTCTTCTGGCTAGCCGGCAGCGAACCGCCCTCCGGCGTGAGCTATCGTGCGCGACGGATGGCGCTGAGCTGACATCTCGGCCGCCCCTTGGAGAAATCGCAGCGCGCGCGAAGCCTAATAGCCGGTCGTCGTCGCTGGCCTGCCGATCGGTAATTACCAAACGAACCGGGCGAACGACCGCTGCCCTACCCGGGTCCCCCACTGCACGCCCCCACTACGTCATCCGGCCTTCTTTCTTCCGACCGAGCGCTTTGTCTCCGAACGCGTGAAATGCAACGCTTGTTTTTGCTCCCCACTCGGGGGCCCGGCTTGCCGAGCGTCGCGGGAGACTCCGACGTAGTCGGAGGGCCCTGTCGCAGACAGCAGCACCGCTGTCCGGTGCAACTTCGGCCATCGCCAGCGACGCCGTCATGCTCGCTAACGATGGCATAATGAAGCACCGATTAGTTTCATCAGAGCCGACCGGGAATAGCCGATCTGAGTGCGGGGCTCCTGATGCCGCTCGAACACGCTAGAGAGTCGACTTGGCGTTCACCGCGACTGCGCTTGGCGCGCGCTACCAAGTTGATCTGTCGTTGAGCGGGAGTTTCCCAACTGTCGTTGAATCAATAGGCTTCTTAGGTAGCGATTGGGTCACGGGGAGCAGGGTAGACGACGGCGAAGAAGAAGAAACGCAACGGGCAGAAATCGAATTTACCGCGGCGAAGGATCGGTGAGCAGCGCGCCCGGAGGGACTGCGCGGACGTCGTCGCGGACCTAGGTCGCTAAAGTGCGCATCTATCCGGCCGACCAACCTCGAACCAATCACCTACCGATCCTTGTCTGTCTCTTTCCCGCCCGCACTTCCGCCCTGTTCGGCTTGTTAGGCAGTGCGCTCCCACTGTCCCACTGGTCGGCAGCTGCCACTATGGCGACTCACTTCTTCGCGGCGGATCCCTTCTACGGTGCTCCCAGCCGGTGCTGTTCAACGATCACTTATCGTCAGTCAATAGTCCGTTTCGTTTCAGCGATGCAATCATGAACGAGACGTGCCGCAATTTCACTCTGAGCGCCTGGCTGCACGCTGAGGGTGAACGCTGTATCAAACAAGAACGCGGACTTTACTATGATGGCTGTCGACAGAGATGCGAATTTCAATATCACATCATGGCGCTCATGCACCATGTCAATTTGGAGTCGTTCGTATACGGCACAGTCTTTCCGATTCTCATATCGCTCGTCGTGATCGCCAACGTCTTCGTCGTGATCGTCCTATCGAATCGACACATGGTCAGTTTGCAATGTTCGCTATATCTTTGCACTTTCGGTTTATTTTAAGATCACGCCCACCAACGTCGTCCTGAAGGTACTTTGCTTCTATTTTTTCAAACCCCTTGAAAGGCTTCACTCGACTAAACATTCTCACGAGAGGGTTTGGGATAATATACTTGTAATAACTAATAGGCACTCAAATAACTTTCACCGAAAGTCTGGCGGTTACTCGAAAAAAATTTGGATTTTGGCGATTACCCCCAGCCGAAATAATCGCCGAAAATAATCCCCCCAGCCGCCGACACGTGGCTATCTCTGCATTCGACATACCTAATTCTACTAATAAGCTCATTGATGAAACCTTCAGTACATGGCAATCGCCGACCTCTGCGTTGGCTTAGTACCGCTACCGTGGACGTTTTACTTCCATACTCTGAAGAACTACGAACATCTGAGTAATCTGCAGCTATGGTGGTGCCATATGAACAAATATTCCATGGATGCCATTCCACCAGTGTGTCATAACGTCGCCATGTGGCTGACAGTGTTGTTGGCCGGACAACGGTAATTGAGTTACGGGCAGCACCCAGGGGCGTTTATCTGGACGGCGCATTTTTCAGCTACATATCCATCGAATATCCGGTCATGTCACGCTCTTGGTGTCGCGTACGCAATGTGCGATTGGCTACAGTAGCGATCACAGTGATGTCACTTCTGTGCGGTCTCCCCAAGTCGTTCGACTACTACTGGAAGGTGTTCGACGGGTGGGTGCTCCTCGTGCATCCGTCACCGAATGGGACGATGTCGTTTCGATGGATCGCTCTGCGCACCTGCGTCGCCCGGTTGACGCCGCTGGTTGAGTCGATCGGTCCGAACGCCTTCTTCAACACGTACTACTGGGTTCGCGTCCTCGGTTTCGTCATTCTTCCTAGCGTTCTGCTCATTGTGCTCAACGTACT
>JAQGAX010000145.1:0-22706 GCA_034698105.1 Plectus exinocaudatus | reverse complement strand
TATACCCCAGATATCTAAATATCTATTTGGAAATTTTTTTACTATGGGCAATACTCAAGACGAAAAACTGAAACTTACACGGGATAGCATCACTTTTTTGAAAAAATGGCGATATGTTTCCCAGTCGCCGATCCATGGTAATGTCTGGGGAGTGTCTATACAGTACAATCTGATTGTGGACCCCCATCACCCCCCTGTCCCACACAGCTCAGATCTGATCCCCACTTGAGAAATTTCGACTGAATACCAAATGAATTCTTCAACAAACTCTCCATCGAACACAAGAATTTTGCGAAGAGGAAAATACCGACCTGAAGTAAGTCGAGACTGCCGGCGATGGCCTGCTCCGACGGCGGTTCGGGCGCCAATCTCAAAAATTCGTTCACCTTCATCCTATCCGGTGCAAACATTTTGGCGTGCAAGCAGACGTCCTAAAATTGTTCATCGGTTTCCAAGCGTAACAGGCGGCGCTGGTATTATCCAAGCAAATTACAATTAGCGAATTCGAACACCGACTAATATCCCACTAAGCATGACATCGATTACCAGCGGCTCAAAATTTTTTCGGTTGAACACATTTAACGCGATGATTTGCGAACCATATTATTGAAATTTCGATTGAAATTTTGAAAGGGACGATTTTAGAATGATTGATTCATTTATGACAAATATATTAATTGAGAATCGAGAATGAAAATTGAGAAATTTGAGAATCGAAATGTCGAAACCGGTTTCACACAAAATGTCATATTCGATGGTGCTACAGTACGTAAAATTAAACGAATGTATCCGATTACAATGTGCCCACTTACGTGAATTGCTGAACGCTTCATCTCGGCGATTTGGGCCGGCAACATCGATTCAAAGTCTTCAATGCTGTACAAACGGAAACAGAAGCCCGGACGACAGCGGCCAGCTCGACCTAAAAAACAGTAGCACATACATATAATGGACATGGACATAGTGTAGTGAGCAACAGCGGTAAACGAGCCAGTCCACCGAAATGTCAGCCAAATTTGGCTCGAGCGACTAACAAAGAAGTTGAAAAAATCACTGAGAAAGTCCTTGGAAAGTGTTGTTCAACGGTGCCAAGTTTCTCGCAACGCAAATGTATACGATAAAATAATAGACAAGTACCTTTTCGCTGTTCTGCATTCGATTTTGCGATCCAGGTGGTCTGCAGCTGGGAGACTCTTGTCCGATAGTCGTACGTTTTCTTGAAAGAATTTTCGATTCACACAAGAAAGCAAGCACTCACTACCGTACCTCTTTCACTTTCCCACAGTCAATGACAAATACTACGTCGTCAATCGTCAAGCTCGCCTCGGCAATATTCGTGCTCAAGATCTGAAAAAGAAAGAACATCAATTCATTTGGCGACGCTACAATTGTTGCATTATTGATTCCTTGGGCAGTTCGTCCGCAATTCATTCGCGGTGGCAGTCAGTGATGGCACCGAATTGCGAAGACATCCAGAGTCATCGTTGAGGGATCCAAATTTATCGCCAATTGTATACTCTATCGCATTTGGTGCCAAATTCATACTATATTCTGCGTAAGTGACGCTCCAAGACGACTGACATTTTTTAAGTGACGCACTTGTGCACATTACTCATGGACAAATCGTCGTCATACGCGCCAAGCGGCGACCAAAATGTTAACAGCATAAACAAATAAAAATGCTGACCACTTTTCGAGAGCCGGCTGGTGCCGCCTCGAAGACTTTTTGCTGGTCGATGTTCTGCATCTGCGAGTGGAGAGTGAAGACGACGGGCTTTATTCGAGCAGATTCGCCGTCCGACAGAACCGCATCTCGCAGCGCCAAAATATCCTCATAACCGGGCAGGAAGACGAGAATCGCGCCTGAAACAATTAGGCAATTACAGTAACCGTTTGCCTGAAGACGCAAGCGGTCGCTCGAGACAAACGCCCCAGTAAATTACAGTGGAACTGCCCCTATCACAGGTGAGAGAACTGCGAACTGACCATCAAGCGGACTGTCCATTAGGAAGCGGACGACGGCGCGCGTGAGATCGGGGTCGACGGCCTCGGTCCACTGCTGTCCGCCCGACGTCAGATAAGAATGGATCAAGCCGTCAACGTCCAAATTCGATGAATTGAGCGCCTCGGCCAGGCTCGGATCGAAGAAGTCCGTTCGGCTTGGCGGAGCAGCAGCACTAAAAAGTCGAATTTATGATAGCTACTCACATATAACTATGTCGAATATAAAGATCAATCATCGACTATACCAATCAAAAATTACCCGTGCCGCAGCCTACATTGTCGCATTATGTACAGATTGGACATCTATACATTTGCGTGCGATACTATACTGTTACAAGCAATAGTAATCGAAGAAATACTATTTTACGTTTATCTAAATAACTTGCAGGTCCCCAATCAATAGAAAGAGTGCGTACCCGCTGGCTGTCGGCGTGGAGTAGTAATCGATGCTTCTCTCGGGTGCGGTCGGCTCGATGAAGAAGTCGACTTTGTGCGAATGCGCTGGCTCTACTCTTTTGGTGGTCGGCGCGCTCCTGGCCGCAGCCCCTTCGGCACCGCCATCGTCGTCGTCCGAATTGGTCAACTCGACAACGTCCGGTCCATCGTCGTCCGACGCGTCGTCGCCCTCGACGGCGCAGCCCGACTCCGTGTCATCTGAACGACGTCATATATAGTCAAAAAATTTCTCATAGTAAAGTTTGAAATCGCGAACGCTCCATAAATCAGAAACATACGGTGATGCGACGCATTTAAAACACGCCACACACACTTCCATTGGTTTATCGTGGACCTCTGATCTATAGAGCGCGCGAATTCAACTTTCAACGCAATTTTCGCATATTTTCAAGCCGAATTTTTAAAAACAAATCTTTTTTTTCGAATTCCGCGCACTTCATCATACACTTTATCACAAGTATTGTTTTCACTTCTGGATCCCTATAAACCTATAAATAAAGGTTGCTGACCAGTTCTGTCGAGTATTTCGTTGCCCTGACATGCCGACTGCCACGTTGCGTTTGACAACTGAGAATCATCGAGGTCGTTGAGGACGGACGCCGTGGCGATCTGTCGCGCCGTCGCCGCCAGCACCATATCCAAGGTGGCGCTGTCCAGGTCCTGCTCCCAGCCGCTCGTCGTCGGAAACGACTGTGCCCGCGGACAATGACTCGCTGCAACGGCAGCCGAACGAAACACGTCACCGCCGCTCTAAAACGACTACATTGGTACGAGCTCCGAAAAATATTATGTAATTGGGATGCAACGGGATTGAAAACTCTTTGAAAATTTTTTAAGGACGCCCTTATTTTAGAATAAATACGGTAATGTCACTGAACGATTGCAGCTATAAAGCGATTGCGTTTCAGTACAACAATAACTGCTCTGAACTGCTGCAAGAAAAGCGGCCATTAATATCTTATCTCAAATCTATAGTGTACTTCATTTCCAAAATCCAGCGTACCTGCAGCTGAGACTGAGGTCCGAATGACGACGGGTAAGCGACCGTATCCCACGACTCCTCCGACTGGTAGGGGGGAGCCGGCGGTGGCGGCGCCTGCGTCTGCGACCACTGACTGTAATGGTGACCGGTGGTTGGCTGGACTGGGCGGAACTCGTCGACGCGTGGAAACGACTGGTACTGCGAGACGGCGGGAGGTGGGCCGAAGTGGAACGTCCCGCCGAAGACTGACTGCGGGGGTGAGTAGCCACTCAGGTGCAGCACCTCGGCCAGGTTAAGCGTCTGCACGTGGAACAGGTTCGATGGAACTGCAAGCAGAAACAAAATATCATACAGTCCACCACATCCAAACCTGAGCTGCGCGCAATTCTTAACCGGTGGGCGGAGTAATCAATTATTCATGTGTCATGTGTCTCGGAATTTATCCAGGGGCCGCATTCATTAGCGCGCGGAGTGCACGCCGCGAAATGAATTGGATACAGCATCGAATTTTTAAGCGTGATATTTAATCCACAGCGCGGCGTGCATGCACTCCGCGCGTTGTCGAATACCGTCCCTGACGAGGCATCAAAGTATATCAACAAAACTATAGTAAAATCACTCAGTAACTCGTTTGACTTAATTTCTTACTAAACATTGTGTCAGATAAAAAAATCGCAAAGTGAAAACATGTAATAGTAACATATAACATTTAAACACACCGTGAATGTGAGATACATCCGGGAAGTAGCTGAGGAACAGTTCCCGATCTGCGTCCATTGTGGCCGACATTAGAATCACCTGAAAAAAGATAAATATCGCTAATTAAGCGGTGCATGTATCGGAATTGAAATTCTGTTCCAAGTCCGTAACAGTAAAAAACCAAGCAATCGTATTTTCGTATATTTCAGGCCGTTTTTTAAATCTCGAGTCGATTAAATTAAATCTACCATGAACAACTCAAATCTAAGCTACGATGAGACCGATTTCCGAATGAACAAAATCGCCGCGTACCTTGAGATCGGGTCGCTTCAGAAGTGCTTGACGCAAGGCTATAAGCAAATAGTCTGTGTTCTGTTCTCGTTCGTGCACTTCATCCTGAAGAAGGGTTCGCATGGACAATTAGGCGTCACTGAGAAAAGTTTGAATTTCCCGCAGTGTAAAATACGAAATAAAAGTTAAAAAAGTTAAGACGCGTTATTCGACACGCCTAGCTTAGCTTGAGTAATCAGACAAGTCATTCCTATTTGAGAAGTTGACAGCGTGGGAAATTCAGACTTCATTTTGTAGAGAGACTAACTCAAACTCACCAAAATAACGTGTGAGATATCTCTGGCAGTGTCGTCTGCGCTCAGCATTCGCATCAGCACGCCACTGGTGCAGTAGGTCAGCACCGTTTCGTCCGTCGTTCTGCAAGCAGAGAAAGTTTCAGCCTAAGCTAAAGCCGTAATCAGCGTTGCCAGGGTACGGTATTTACTGAATCACTCACACTCGGCAGTTTCGACTGAATTAAAGAAGAAACGAACCGCTGCTCGAGACGGATGTGGTAGCCGACGGTAGCTCCGATTCGTTCTCCGCGCTCCTTGGCGACTCGCTCGGCCACTGCCATCGCCGGCAGACGACGCGGCTGCGTGCAAAAGATGCGACAGGCGAGCCCGTTCTGCGTAGCCTCCTCCAGCAGGTACTGAGGTACCTGCAACCAAACAGCGTACAGGGGGTATTTCATTGAACATTTGCGGGTGTTGTAATTGCAATTGTAATATTAGTTTCGCGGCTATCACAAATACGCAATGACAAACCTGAGTCGTCTTTCCACAACCGGTACCGCCGCTAATCAGAGTCACTTGATGTCGATTTATGGTGCTCATAATTTGATGGCGAAACTTGGCGACCGGTAGCGAATTGCGGAAATCCCACATAAGGGGCGACGGTTTCGGTCCGGGCGGAACGAACATTTCCGTCATTGCCACTCGATTCATCCGACGATTCACTGAAAGTAGAATTGTCAACAATTCATTAGCCATGTCTGACAATAATTAGTATAGGTCCAAAGGGAACCTAGTCTCAACAGACTAACTGGAAACGCGAAAATATATGATGCCATTAACATTCGGTAGTTACCTAAGATAAGCATATTAGGGCGCGATTAAAATTTAGTATAACAGCCAGAAACCGCACTTTAGAAGTACATTTTGTGTCCGTATGTCAGATTTCAATGATATTTAATTTCGGTATGCTACGTACTACCGAAAATATCGAATATCATGAACTTAATAGGATCTTTTTCCACTCTTACAGTAATTGCTCCCATTAATAGTGACCGTAGTCAAAGACAAATTGTGCTAAGCTGCAACGCACTTTGTCTGGCGACGACATGTCCGGTGACGAGCGCCTTCTCGTTTTCGCTGACCGGATTCTGCACGAGGAACTTGGCCAGTCGATCACCCTGGTCGCGGCTCAGCCTCAGCGGATCTGTTTCCGATACCGTCACAGCCGCTAGGAGACTGTTCGAGAACGGCCGTTTCGAGATCGTCGTATGTCGAGTATCACCCTTCCTGCAAATACACTCATATAGCCCGCTCGTTTTGCTTCGTTCTATTTTAAGGGTAGTATAGGATACTCTTCCATTTACGGATCATCGCATTATTATTTATAGTGCAATAGTAGATGCAGCATAAAAAGAAGTCTCAAATAGTTCATCTGAGGAAGTTATAACATGGTATGCAGTTAGGAAATGGTACAGAGAACAATTCGCATTACATCGGTTTCATTTTATCTCTCTAACGTCAGAAGAACCCGGTTAATTCCACTTTTTTGGAGTAAACCCAAAGTTGCAATTATGAGGGAACTGCAATTATTAGGCCACTTCACCACTAATAAGCTATTGGGAGCCAATTAAGATCAGCAAATAGCAGGAAGAACAATTAAACGAGCATCACTGTGGCTAACGCACAGTAATACGAAGTTACAAAAATATGAACACAGAAAATGACAATAAAATGGCAAAATGTACCCTTTGCTGATAGACTTTAGACCCATTTTCAACGCAAATCGATGCGTTATTTTGCGATGCTCTTTCGGCATAGGTTCCAGCACGAGCTCTGAAAAGAAAATATCGAAATTTATTGAGTAACCCGTACATGAAGTCGGCATTTAAATCTCACCGACACGACAATAATCGTCGGCGCGAATATAAAGATTAAAGGGTGATATAAGTCAATTAAAAGCTCACCAGTCTGGGTGTAATCATTCACAAATTGGCTCAGAACAGCCTTAATTTTGAGTTTGAAGCTCCCCAAGCCGAAGCTTGAATTGGAAGCCGCCATTTTGAATAAGCGAAGCAACTCGCTGGATGAAATTCAGCCACAGAAGTTAAGCCGCGTTCAAATTTTCATTCGATTTCCTTTGACGTTGCTTTGTGTCCAAAATATTTCTGTCGAAACAATCACAGACCATCGATCGATCGCCTGATATTTACGATAATTCTCAGAAAGAAACAGCGAACGAAACTTCGCGAACCGAGAACGAGCTTTTACGCGTATCACTTAAAATACGGTAGCATTATTGCCTACGAACCGAATTACACCTGAACCAGAATAAAACTTTCGCGTCGGGACCGCAAATGCTGCATTTGTGATTACCAACGCGTTCTATGGGCCCGTGTTCTTACGCAGCGAATGAAAACTAACTGAGGGAAGCGTTGCTGCATGGTAGAATCCAGAAGGGGGTTGAGGGAGTAGCTGGGCCGGGGTTGTCCACTCAATTTTCGAAGGGAGGAGGAAATGAGAAAGTGTTTTTTCCTTTTCAAAATTATCGATTTTTCCCCAAAAGGTGATTCTGCTCCTCGGTCTTTGGTGACTAGCTGCTTGCAGCTGAATAACTGGCTGGCATATAGAACCAAACATCATCGTTGACGCAGCGGGCTCTTGAAAACTTGCCAAGAAACTGAGCGCAGTTCTAAGTGAAAAATGAAAAACGTCTGGGCTGGAAGCAAAGAATTGAAATAAATCAGAACCTCTTGTCACTGGCCCATGTCATTCGTTACTACTGAATGAAAAGCAGAGTCTGCATCCCAGTTGTCGCTTGAAACGCATATATGAGCAGTGAGAATAGAAAAATCTGAGGTCAGCGTGAACTTGGAATGCTGCAGAAGAAGCAATTGAGCGCTTCAAGACAGAGTGAGACTGAAACGTTGAGCGCAGACAAAAGAGATTCTTTCCGGCTGAGTATGCCATGGATTAGAGTACATTCATTTATCTTTGCTCCAGACGTGTCCAATTTTCGATCCCTCCCGGAGGAAAAGGTGTCCTCGTCCTTGAAAGCTTTTGCGGCTCGCAACTGGCAACAGCAAATGGATATCCCAGTCGGTCAAAACAAAGATTGTTCGAGAACCTAGCCTCATGCCCGAGTACTCAGGGCTATAATGACTGTTCCTTTTGATGAGCGCCCCCCCTTTCCACTTGTAAGTCGGTAACACCCAAATTGTATCAGTTTTCACTGATCGCATTCACCCTAATGATATCGGATGACTACCGAACCTATGTGAATGGCTGTTCGTGAGTACCCTAAACAACCCTGACTGTGGAATGTTACCCCCTACGCCATACATGTAGGTGTAGGTAGGGGGACTTTGGGGGGACTTCAGGTCCCCCCAAACCCGGACCGGCCCAAATATGAGAAAAGGGTCCCCCTTCTCATTTTCGGCCGAAGGCCGAAAAAAAAACCTGAACCCCCCTCTACTTTCGAAAAAAAACCTGAACCCTCCCCCAACTTTCGCCACCTGTTACATGTATGCCCTACGCTCGGCCGTAGCTTTGCTGTGGGTTGTGATGATGCATGCTAAAAATGAATTGCTACATTGCTTCCTTTGCTTGCGAATTCCGATTTTCTGGCCATTATTGTACCAGCCAATGCAAGGCATCTCTCGCTACTCACCGCAGCAGATCTGATGTGTTTGGCCTCACTTACAAGCACACAGACACAAACAATGAGGGTAAAAAAGCCGGGCTGACTGGTAGCTGTCGGTTGCAAACGGACAGTAGTCGGGAGCATGTTGCAAAACGCCGCTCGCAGACAAAATGCCCGACGGTCATTCAGTGCTCAGGTGGGCAGCGGCAATGGCGCTTCTTTGGTTGGCGCGGCGGGAGCAGTAGGTGGCAGAAAAACTCCGTCTCTAATCGATTCAGCGGCCACGATCGCGGGCGGCTTGAATCATTGCGTCAGATCGGCCGTCCCCCGCTTGATCGACAGTGTCCGCCGGCAGCCGACCAACGACTCCTTCGAGTAGTCACCCAGCCCACTACCTACCCTTAGCGCAGCTGCCGGTCATTTGAATACAAAGCGTCGGCCCTGACCTTGTTTCGGCGCCTTCCGCCAACAATGGACGAATCAATGGGCTTCGCCACTTCGGCCTGTCCGTGCGCTCAGTGCATTCCGTCGAACACCGCCACCGAGTCGCCCATACGGACATCGTCGTCGTCACGTTCTTCCGAACAGGTATTACAGTATCCAAGCCAGGATAATCTGGGTCCGTGATCCTAGTGCCAGGGTCTGAGGTCCGATGCCAGGACGACACCAGGTAACCCCAATGTACTACATCGTTGAGACTGAGACTTGCTCCTCAGTGTCGGTAGTAGGTACCTTTGGGCAGGGACCCACGGGACCGTCGACTAAAAACATGAGCGTGAGGGTTATGGGGATATACGGTATGATAGTACTCACCCCAGGCAGGGGAAAAGGTTGCAGTATTCAGCACCCAGATCCAAACCAGTTTACCAAAACCTTTTCTTACAACGAGTTTAATCTTCAAAAGTTCAGCAATCACTGCGCTGGTGGGCACCAGTGACGACGGTCGCACCCGGTTCCAGTGCTCGCCGAGTGCGTCGGCCAATGAACGCGTTCATGGTCTGGGCCAAGGAGATGCGGCGCAAGTTGGCCGGCGAGAACCCTGGCATGCACAACGCTGATCTCTCCAAGATTCTCGGTAAGTGGTATCTTTCCGTTCAGTTCAGCAGGTGGAAGCGGTGAGGAAACGTCCACTAGTCTAATGCCATGAAGTCAAAATCAAGATTGTTGTTGTACCTTACTCGGTGCAAAAACTAGTTTTAAAAAAAATTGATTAGCAACGACGTTTTCTTTTTAAATTTCATTTCAGTCGTTTCAGTTGTCATTTCGATTTCTGTCTTTATCAGACGCTATTTGCCAGTATCTTCGAAAACGCAAACAAATCCAACTAAATGGCGCCAGTATGCCAAAGAAAGAAATGACAATCGGTCAGAAATTTAAACCATTTCCAACTGCAATCATTCACCCTTCATATGCACATTAGTGCATCATCGCTCTGTAGTTCGGTTCTGCTGGCCCAATGAGCACAGGTTGTTGCAAACGGCGTGTTATGACCGCTAATGGGCCGTGCGCGACGCATCTCAAGCAGTTCTGGTCGACGACCGCAGCTGTTTTTGCAGCCGACCTGTCTGCATCCGCGCGAAACGCTGCCCGCCCTTTGTGGTTTTTTCTGCATGCTCATGCCAGACACCCAGCCGCTTCTCGCATAGCTCTCTTTCATCGACTTCTTTCTGTCTAGAATACGGTATCTGTTCACAGGAGGAGGGGCCTTCTCTGCGCAAGGTGTTCACAGTGTGGTCCTTCTCAGTTGGGCACTTTCGGTGTATTTCATAAAACGATTGTAAATGCAACTATTGCAATTACAACTAAGGTCAATGCGGTGATTGATTAATTGTGACATGCGGGGAAAGTTGACGAATCGCCACAGTTATCACAAATGCAACAGTTGCACGTTTTATGAAATGACCCCTGTGCTTCAACTACGTCGGGGGAGGGGTAAGCACCCGCATATCCCAAAAAGAAGCTCGGCAACGTGCTTCCTTATGCTCATTGTGCTTGCATATGTACGTTAACTTTTTGATATACTGTATTCCTTACTTCTCAGTTTTTCTGTGCTTCATCAAATATTCAGTTCTTCTCTTGACGTCTGACATATCCAGTTATCCTATTTTGCTTGAATTGTTCATCAATGCTTTATTAAGTTGCGGAAATAGGTGAGATCGATATTTATTCAATCATTTGCAGGCAAAGAGTGGAAATCAATGAGCCACATGCAGAAGCAGCCGTACGTCGAACACGCAGAGATGATCCGCGTTCAACATCTGAAAGAACATCCAAACTACAAGTACCGCCCGAAGCGCAAATTGGTCACTTCTACCGGCAAGAAGGAGGGAAGACCGAACTTGCAATCACCTCTGATGTGGGTGGAAGGCGGTCAGCAATTACTGCTGCCAACGAGATATGCGATCGGCGAATTTCCTGCCGCTCAGATGATTCAGCGCGAACAACCTAAGCCACCCACTTGGCTGTATGATTTGCGAGTGGAAGACCTGCTTTTCGACAAGAACGAGTTGCTACAGTACCTCAAACCGCTTGACGAAACTGGATCGAAAATTGTTGAGTCTTTGGTGCTCATTGGGTCGAGTGAATGACTATCGCCTTCTTCTGATTCTATTTATATAAAGAATCAGAGTTTGTATATTTATACATCGATTTATGTATAGATTTATATATAGGATTGGTATATATTTGCAGGTGGAGCTAAAAGAGACACAGAAAAGGGTGCAGGCAGGTGCTTTGACGCTGACTTTCTGTCCAAAAGCTTTATTAACTTCCTCCAAAATTGAAGTGGTTCCTCTGAAAAGCTATAATATCAAATCTTAATGTACTGATTCTGTCACCGCTTCTGCTCGCCTTCAGATATAGCTGCTTTGAGTCTCAAATCTACTAATTGGCATCATGAAAAATGGATTATTTTGGTGTTGGTTTGACCTTTAATTGGTTTAGCACTGATATTGATAAGCCAATTGTAAAAAAGGTTTTTAATGGTTACTGATTTCAATTGGTGTACTCCAGTCAGGTCTACCCTCAGATAATCTACTTGCGCACCATTATTTGGGCTGGAGTTTTTTCATCTTGTAAAGTGAAGTTAATTACTTTTGCAACACTTATGAGCTCAGTTCAGTAACGCTATTGCTCGTACTGTACCAGTCATTGATACTGCCCATGAATAGAAAGTGATATTTAGTGGATTTTTCTCAAACCAGACATGGGCACGGGGGAATGCGTATATGCATTCGGGTCGCCGGAATTCTACAATGGAGAAAATTTTTACTGTGACCCATCCCCACGGAGGTCAAAAAGAAAATTTATAGCAATAGCATGGTACTTTTTGGGGGAAAATGACGTCATACGTCCCAGTTACAAAAGGTTGCCCATGTCTGTGATAGTGTACATTATTTCGCGAAGACAATTATAGTTTTCACGTATGATCATTCTGAAACAAATACCCCTTCCGATATGTTCTTTGCATGAAGGTAGATACTGGTCGGGTGTCTAGGGATACAATTTTTGCGGGGATATACCCCTAGAGGTCCAAACCCCTTGTCTTCAGTTAAGCCCAAAAATTTATGTTCTTACCCCCAGACTCGAAGGTTTAAAGTTGCAAACCCATGTACCCCCAATCCCCTCCCCCAAACCATTTTTGTCTTTGCTACAATCTGAGACTTTTGTGTCCTCGTTCTACAGCAGCGGCTGTGTTATAATAGTGGACTATTAGACGTTATAGCATTTTTGACAATCGTCGTTGTTGTTCGGTTGTTTCACTCGCATTTCCAGTTGCTCTTCCGCGATTATTTATCAATTTCAATGTTCTATGTGCAGTGTTTACCTACTTGTTTTCGTTATTGATATTCATTAAGTGACTTCTGCAGTGGCAAACATTACGTCTTGTTAGTGCGATCACTGTTTTGCATGTGTCTGTGTACTATACAACTGTATAAAATTTTTATAGGGATCAATTTTTAGCTCACAACAGTAAATCACAGGAATGAACTAATGTATTATCATTGAACAGACAATGACAACTTCCTTTCCCAGCCCAGTAACGTCTTCAGTCCCACAGTCACAGTCCATGTTTGGTATGTTATAAACGAAATAATGTCAGTTTCAGACATGAGCACAAGGGTCAGGGAGGCTCAGTATCTCCTGCCGCACTACAATGATGGAAAATTTCAGGTGCTTATTAAGTGATGGCTTGGCAATTCCACAGGACGACAATAAATTATATTGACAGTCGGAAAGGCATTTCCCTCGCAAAAAATTTTTGTCGAAACCGTACAGTATATTTCCGGTCAACAACCCCGCTGCTCACATCTGAATTGTTTGACATAGGATTGGATTGCACCACTTCAGTAGATTCAGTGAAGCCAGTGGTTGTTCACGGAACAAGCCCCTGCTGCTGAAGAAATGCAGCGTATCGCTGGTCGTCTTCTTGAGTCGTCAAGTAACGTTCACAGCTTATTCGAGTCTCCAAACTTCGCAGATCCATGTACACTTGCGGCCCTTGGAGCCATTCATGCGCTAGGCATTCATCGATAATTAGTCGCTCTTCAATCTGCAGACAATTTTTTTATCGATAGAAAGCTCTTCGATTTGCAACATTCGAAAATGCGTACATGCCCGTAATGTGAGGACACAATTTTGGTTCGCGAATGACAGTACTATATCTATACTTTATGAAGCGCACAACAGTATTAGGGAAGCTTGAAAATGACTGACCTGCACTTTGAGCAACCGGCTAATCAGGTCGACGGCGCTGCGAGAAATGTCGCCCCATGGTTCTTGCGGGAACATGAACGCCGCATTCTGAATCTGGTCGGCGATCTCTTCGCCGTCGTTGAATGGAAATGTGCCACTCAGCGTCACGTAGATAATTACGCCCACCGACCACATGTCTAGACTTTTGTTGTAGCCTATAATAACGAAGTCGCAGTCGTCTAGGGGAGGCAGAGGTGGGCGATCGGGGGTGCGCACCTCCGCAAGGGGTCTGCATCCAGTCACACAGACTACTGTGTACCTGAACCCTCTCGTACTACTCAAAAAATGACAATGAAGTGGCTGGCATTCAGCAAACCACATACCCGCGATTCAGAGTACGGTTATGTTTAAGCGTATTTTGGGAATATTTGGCATATCAACAAGCGACTGACCTCTTTTCTGCAACACTTCCGGGGCGAGATAAGCCGGAGTACCGACGATCGTCTTGCGAAACTGAGTGTCGCCGATGAATCGCGCGTAGCCGAAATCGCACAGTTTGGTCTGTGGGTAATTGGACTTCATATCACTGAGTAGGACGTTCTCGGGCTTCAGGTCGCAGTGCGCGATACCCTTGGAGTGTAGGTAACGTAGTGCAGTGAGAATCTGGACGATAAGGAACCTAAACGATGACAGTGGTTAGGAATTCACTGTTTCCGCCAGACATTGCCGTGTCAGAAATGTATGTGGGAAATTGAGGGTGCATAAGTTTCCTTCAAGTGCCTTCCTCAAGTACCCTGCACTCACATAGCCGCTCGGTGATACCCTGCGCGTCGTACACAGACCCCAAGTAACAATTAGTGTTGCTGAAATTATTTCATCAGTTTTTCTTGAATCGGCATGCATTTTTATCCCTTGCAATGGGAATGTTATGTATTTGCATTTGGCAAGGGCTCTTTCTCTCACTCTTTCTCTCTGGTGCTTACTCCAAAAGGCTTTCGGTAAAAGTTTTTTCTGTTCCGTGTCTATTCACTTTAGCTTGCGTAATCGTGCGGCTCGAGTAAGCTGAGCAAATACAAACAACAAACTTGTTACATAAGCAAATAGCCAAAAAACTAACTTAGTGATGCGCTCATCGAGACGTCCTGTTGCCTGACTGAGGATCATCTCGAGCATATCGCCATTCATCTTCTCCATAACCACGAAGATTTTGTCCTTGGTCTCGAACATGGACTCGAGGCGGATGATGCCGCTGTGGCTGATGGCCTGCAGGATGGCCACTTCGCTCTTTAGCGTCTCCGCGCCGCCCGTCTTCTTCGAGAATCGATCCTTCGCGATCACCTAAAAATTTCATTCATTTGCGTTATTCTGCAAACAGTACTTTCAATGATCGTTCACTTCTTGTGTGAAAATTGCAGGCGCAAGGTCAAACTCAATGAAATCAATTATTTATTGTATTTTAACACCAATTGCGATTTTTGCCACCATCAGCGTGCGTTCTTTTATAGGCGTAGTAGGCATTGCGAAGTGCTGTAATATCATTCGCTGATAACCATTCCATCAGTCGTGGAGATGATGTTATCTCAGGATTCTGCCATAATGCAATCAAACTGCAGTAAATTATATGGTGGCGTGCGCGAAGCTGTTAATCTCACCCGCAAACGTACCACTTTTAATTTGAAATATATACTGCGAATCACGACTTCGTGATATTTTATGAGAAATGTACATTATAGCAATGACTACGACAAATTCAGGACTATTCACCTTGACGGCTACGTCGCGCCCACTCTGTCGATGAACACCGCCATAGACGGTGCCGAACTGTCCCGAACCAAGAGTACGGTCGCCGAGCACTTGGTAGAGTTCCGTGAACTGCAAGGCTGGTTCCGGATTCTCGTAGGTGGCGGGAGGCGGCTGAAGCGCCTGCTGCAGCGCCTGAAACAATATTTGTTTAGTTCTGAAAAGATCCTCCTCGCCATTGAATCGTAAAGGATAATATTTTAGACAGCATTTGTTTCCATTGTATTCATTCCTGTTCTGTTACCGTACTCTCAGAGGCTAATTTCATAAATTGTTGCAATTACTATTGCGGGAAGTGCGATGATTGGTCAGTTGTGACGTGCGCGTGACGAATTTATCTGCTTACGTCACAACTGAGCAATTATCGGACTTCCCATAATTGTAATAATAACAGCTTGACTGAAACAGTGTTGCGAAATAGGCCCAGGACAAAGAACGGTTTTCTGCTTCATAGATTATTCGAATTCAACAAACTGTAGCTACAATATGATAAATTTTAAAAGAAATCATCACTGGCCTGGAACCACTTCTGCGCGCTGGCCAGACTTTTGCCGGATGCATGGCGGGGCAGTTTGGCCGGTGGCTGTCCAGCCCAGGCATCCAGATTCTCGCCAACACAGTAGACGGTCGTCGTCGTTTTGATGTCGAAGCAGTGGGGTGGGAAACGAGCGTCGACCGGCGGACCTCCGTACGGCTGCAGCGCCAGGATCTCACCCAGTGGAATTATCTGAAATTGCTTAATTAAATATTGCAAACATAATTGTTTCAAAATTTTTATATTAATTTTATGGATAACTAGTACTATTTCACACAACTTTTTATCCCCCTTTTCTCAACGGTAAGCAAAAGACGATAGCAATGTCAGCATTAGATTTCAATTTTCTAGCATCTTGCTATCTTTTTATGCCAACAGGAGGATCGCATGTGATTGAAAAGCTGGACATAGTCTCCGATCCCGTCTGCATTCCGTAGAAGAGAGGCCCTCGGGAACCTACCGGTTCCAAGCAAAGAGACCCAAAATATTTTCCAGTCTCCAGTCTAAATATAGTGATCAACCAGTACCACGAAGTCTATACAGGGAGTGCCACGGAGAGATAACCCTGACAGTCAAAACGCAACTAGTTCCTTATGCGCAAGGCTATAAAATAATGAGTGACCTTGTAAACGCGGTGGGGATTGACGCCATCGTTGTACTCGTTGTACATATGAATGGCGGCCGGCGATAGAACCCAGTAGTGGCGCAATCGGCGGTCAGGCTGATCGTTTGTAAAATGCAGCATCCAACCTTCCACTGCTGGATGCCTCGGGGCGTTTCTGACGGCCGCTTGACCTGCAATGAACAAAGTGATTAATATCGTAAATGTCGGTTGCATTTCAGCCAACTTAGAGATTCTATATTTTTACTATACAGAGCATAGCGGCTGACTGAAAGGCGTCGTGGGGGCGGCGCACTTCTATAACCGTTGACTGACGCCATGTGATTATTTATATGGCGTCTTTCGCTGATATTATTCGCAAAAATAATTACTTTTTCTCTTTTACATTGAATTATGAAATTAAAATACGAAATGACAATGAGCGCCGATGTCAAAGGTATCAAAATGAAAAATTAACAATCATATAATTACGAAATGCAGTTCAAGGCCGGATCGGGGCCCCGAAACAAGCGTTGGTCGACGTCGCTACTTTAATACTACAGTCTACTGGAGAGCGGGTCGGGGTCCTTCCTGTGCTGCGCCGGGGCCTAGGGCTTCGAAATCCGGCATCCGGCAGTAAACTGGTATTTGCATGAATGAAATAGGTGCGCCAACCGAACCCTTACCTGGCAAGCGACTCAACGGGATCATGCTATCTTCGGCGGCGGACCTGTCCGAATCGGACATCGACGTCGACGTCATGGACACTTCATCGACGGACATGTGTTCGAACGAGTTCATCATGGTAGCAGCCACACCGCCCTCGCCGATCTGGCAATTGAGCGCCAGGTCTTTGGCACATTTCTTGTGTACGTTTGTCTTGCAGTCGCGGCACTGAAGGCCCTGCTTCATGATCCCGATCAGCAGGTTGTTGCACACCTGTAGATAATGCAAAAAGCTACATTAGGTTCGAATTAGGTTGCAATTGAGTCATTAGGTTATTATGTAACTACATTAAGCAAGAATAGATGAACACACATGGATGCGAAAGGGGGCTAGTGGACGTAGTACCCTCCAATGGGTTTCGGAGACAGCTGCACATCCCAGAAATACAATAGTAACTTCAGTTGTTTGTCCAATACATATTTAATCAGTTTTTAACTGAGTATTCAATTACTTGTTTTCATTGCAAAAAATAACTAAGTTAAAGTTGTGAGAAAGTATCGGACTGGGCTTCTTATTCGCAAGAATACAACCACAGTGTATTTGTTCCTACCTTGCACACGGTCGGTTTGCGGTAATTGTGCACGGCGAGCGTGTGGGGGAGGAGGAAAGCCATATGCCCACTGTCGACATCCTCTTGGACGGTGTTGGACGTGTTCTTGGCGCAGTTATTCCTCGGCGCGAAGGCGCACTTCTTGTGGAAGTTGCAGTGGCACCTGGAGCAACGTAGTCCCTGCTTGATCAGTCCCACTAAGATCTCTCCACAGTAGTCGCAGAAGGTGGGAGTCTTGTAACTGCCAACCTGGAATCGATAATTTGAATCAATATTTCTCACAGACAGTTTGAGTATAATATAATAGTTAAAATCAAATATTAAGCCCATTAAGTCGCTAACACATGACCTCATATTTTTGCCGTTGAATTTAAATTCAGGTAGGTTTGGTATAACATAAACTATGCGTTTGTCTTTCCACTCAATACGAAGTATCCGAGAATATACCACTGAGCATATAAGTTACGCTGAAATTGACGTACGTTACAGGTTATTTGCATGCTTTACTACAATAGCCATGACGCTGTAATCATTGCTGTTCGATGTTTCAAACTGGTCCTGCGCATGAACATCACCGTATTTTCTCTATTAGTACGGCACACTAATAGTACGACATCCCATACTACCAAATTCCATCAGCAACCGCCATTGATACGAAATGTTTGGTGTTTCAAACAGGTCTGCGCCAGCATGAACAACCCTGGGCAGTGGGGGACATGAGTGAAATTTTTCCGGGTTGGGGATGTCCCTCCCAGCGACTTTTTTCTTCATTTTATTATGTCTACGTTGTAGTCATAAAAAAATAGTACGGTCTGGGGCCAATTTCACAATACTATTGTCTGTTGTGATAGCAATTGCGGTAAGTGCGGTGAATGGGCAGTCGTTACGTGCGCCGGAAACGTATTTTTCGGTCAGTCGGTCACAGGAAAAGTTCGGTTGGTTATGACGTGCGCATGACGAAATTTCCGCGCACGTTACAATCGACCGATCACCACACTAATGATCATAACAGTTGAGATTACGACAGTTATTGTGAAATTATCATGAGACCGTACTATTAAATAAATATGGTATATTACCTCAAGCACATGCGGCTTGGTGGGCCGCTCGTTCTTGTCCATCAGTATCACCTCGACGACCGAGCCGTTGTCTAGCTGGTCCAACGACGCCAGCAACTGCAGCATGTTGGTCGAATTATAATCGTGGCGGAAGAGGTGCAGCTCGCCCGATGGCTTCCCATCCGAATGTTTTTCAGCGAGCGCCCGGGCGCGCTGCTTGAACGATTCGAAGACGAGGGGGTCGGCCGTCCGTTCCAAGGAGAGCACCTCCTTGTGGCAGCCGAATTGAAGGGTGATGGAAATGCGACGATCATCTTGGTCCATGTACATGTCGCTGCTATTACCGTTGGCCGCCGTCATTTGGCGGAAGCTAAAAAATTGGTGACGAAGATGAAGAAATGCAGTGCCCATAGTAACATAAATACATATTGCACAGACGTGAATTGATAATGGACACCCGCGGCTGGTAGTATTAGTGTTGCAATAGAAGTGTTATAAGTTAATTTTTCTA
Source organism: Plectus exinocaudatus (assembly GCA_034698105.1). NCBI lineage: Eukaryota > Metazoa > Nematoda > Chromadorea > Plectida > Plectidae > Plectus > Plectus exinocaudatus. Next base: position 3,883 of record JAQGAX010000145.1, on the reverse strand, counting down.
AAATTTTGCTTTATTTGTAATAGTAATTTTTATTTGAAAAACTTATTTCACTAATAGCAACTGACATTTACTGTATTTAGCCCAATTACTACTATTACTAAATTAAAACTTAGTATATAATAAATTTATTATTTACTAAAAATTATTTAATAAATATAACTTTGCTATATTGTGGTAACTAAGATTTACTTTGAAAAAATTACTAATTATTTCTTGAAATTTATTTGGTCCATTTAATGCAACACTGGTTGTGGTGGTTTCAACTACGCCTTCTGCTGTTTCTGGAAGGGAGATAGAGGAACTGAATTTCTTTACAGAGTGCTCAGTTTACTCAATCGCCGAAAGTGCGTCGTCAAGAGCAGTGGTGGAGTGCGGCTATGTGCAACTAAAGTGCGGCTCTGGTAGCCGCTCAGGTCAGGAAACTAGTATAAAGTTTACCTGCATATCTTGACATAATCAAGAGAAACAATCTTTGCGCATCTTACAATGATCTTCACCGGAAAAAATTTAAAATCAACCCGGCCCGGCTCCACAGAAATTTTCAGCCGGAGAAATTTTACTTCAGATGGGATCCAGACCGGTCAGCATACTTTTAAAGCTTTGATATTTTCAGCCTTAACAGGAAAAGGTTTTCCAGTCCAGTTTTTTGCATATTATAGGGGTGTTCATGGGAAAAAAATTAGACAATTAACCCAACCCGGCTCTCTCTGGGTGCTCTCTCTCTCTCTCTCTCTCCCCGGGTCGACCCGAACCGCGAACATCATACACATTGTTTCAACTCATTCCTGCATGGACATCAAATGAGCGTTTTAGAGGAACTTATGACTTTTTTCCTTGCTCGCTTCTAGCCACCGGTAGCCGATATATTCAGCAAAAGTATAATAAAACGCAACAGGAATGCTGTTGCAGCGTATCGTTGCTTACCGTTGTCGGAATAAATGCTACGTTGCGGAATGTTGGCGGAGGACAAACGCAACGACGATGACGTCGAATATTCTCGTGACATGGACAGCCGATAGTCGGCGACCAGCGAACGAATACAACGACGGTGCGCGGCGACGCAATGGGATCGGGCGCGGCAACGCCGACGACGCTGGCATTGGCGAACGGCTGTAGGACCGGTTCCCCTCGGCCTGCGACCGCCTTTCCGCCGTGTTTGCTCACATGCGTTCGACCGGCCAGCCAGCAGGTGATTCACCCCGGTCGACAGCCTAACGATTCTTAACAAATATACCAGTAGTAGCACTCGAAAATGAGCGGAATTAATCGCTCTTTCGGTGGTGCTAAGGTGCCAAGGCCAGAAAGTTATTGTTCTATGCAACCCCTGTCTTTGGAAAAGTCATGGTATCATAAAGTGATTGAATGAACGCACCGGTCGGCCTGAGCATTGTTCGGCAAATAATTTTTGTGCGTCGAATGAATTGCTTCCGACCCCGGAGCTGTACTATTGGAATAAAATGTTAAGATCTTCCCACTTCGTTTAGACGAGCACAATTTGGTGGGGTCTTTTCGAGGAAACCTTTCTGGCACCGGTTTCATCATCTGGTTCGGTCACAGGGGTCTATTTCACAAAACTATTGAGAATCGAGGAATTGAGACTCAGTTGTGTACTGTCACCACCGCATTGTCATATAAAGAATTGAGACTCATTCCTCAATTCTCAGTTCTCAACAGTTTTATGCAGAAACACTTTGTTTTAACCTGAGCAACTTGTGGTATCCATCAAAAGAATGGTCCAGCCTCGACAGAGGTGGGCACGTCCGAGCGACTGGGCATGCACTGAAAATGTTTGAAATCTGTTGCTCGCATTCAATTCATTGTTTCCAACTTTACTCGTTACACGAAATCAACACGTTGTTAACGTTCGAATATCATTCGATGGTCTTCGTATGATGAAGACGTGGGTCACAGTATTAGGATGTTGGAAAAGAAAGCTTAGGCTTCGACACTACTACCATATAGGTGCACTCCGCACTGACCCCTCTTCGAAAACTTAACCTCCTTGTTTCTGATTTTAGCGCCGCCTCTGCAAATGACCGCATAACCAGTGTCAATATTTTAAGTCCATTACGGACTTGAGGACCAAACATGACCGAAGTGGGCACTTGGGCCGCTGGGATCTGTGAATTTGGCAAAAAAATTATGAGGGATCGTCAACTGGTTTTCGTCCCCTGGTTTTCGGAAAGAAGATACTTTGATGGTTTCCTACTTTGAAAAATTTTGATTGATCCCGTGTCAGTTTTCGGGCCGACCTACTCTAACCTAACTCTAACTTTATTTTAGCTGCAGGTACTGCTGGTATTCAGAATGGCGTAAGTCCAAGCAATCAGTTCTACGTCGGCATAGGCGATGCACTGGGACAAGGGTTGTACCAACTGACCGACGGCACCCCACTTCCTGCTGCCAGCATTCTGCCGTTATTCGTTCCCAACCAACCCGACGACGATTCTTTCGACAGTCAACAGTTTATCGCCGTGACGTCAAGCCAAAACGTGATTGGATTTGAGGACAGTTTCTGTGATAGTACATTTAGAGCGATCTGCCAGATTCAGCTTAGCATTTAGTTCATTTCATGAAATCGAAAAATACGAGCAATACGAGCAACTAATTGAACGTACATTGAACATGACAACAGAAAAGTGCTTTCGCTTGAAAGAATGCGGTGTACGTATACGATGAATCTCCATGGTTGCGGATGGCAATTTTAATCATAGTTTTAGCTGACCGACCGTGATTCATGTTGACTTTCTCCCTTTGAAGGAAGTTATAGACAGCTGCCTGCATCTTTAACGTTAAGGAATCACGTCACCTGTCAGGAATTTAATTTGGGCACGATCAATGATTAATGCATTTATCGTCTGCGAACTATACGTTCGCATCTATTGTACGGTATTTCCGGTTGATGTTGTACGTTATAAATGATCAGCCAGACCGCAAACTGCGCCACTATTGATTCATAACGCCGGCCACCATCCATATGTACAACGAGTACAACGATGTGTTAATCCCCGTCGCATTTATATGATAGGATCACTCATTGTTTTTTACCCTATGAAAGTCATGTATGTTCGAGTTTTATTGTGTTATACGCTCATGACTCATGGCACAATACAGAAAATAATGAGTGATTTCGTCAAATGCAAGCGTTAAGGTTATCATAAAAATTAAAAATAGTATGTATGAACCCCACCAATGTTGTGATATGAAGCCAGAAGCTATTGCTATTATTGAAAACAGAAGCAGAAGTACTGATTATTGACGGGCATGCTGATATTACTGAAAAAGATTTTTCAATAGAGAGTAGCTATTTGGCTCTTCTCTCTGAACCGTTGCATGATATCAGAGGAAAAAATCACCTCCATTTGAAGATTAGCGTTCTTGTTCATCACCAGACAACGATTTTCACCTTATTATTTTCTCTACTGTTCATGTTCAATTGTGCGCATCGAACTTCGTCGTGTGCTGGGTGCAGTCGAGTGAATAATGCGAGTGGCAGAGTGCTTTGCAGTCATAGGGATTCCCCTTGGCGATTGAGTTCCAGTTACACTCACGGGCTGGACCGCGTCATTAATTTTATTGCAACCAAGCAACTTAAGTAGCCGACTTCGAATTTCCTGATTAAAGACGAAGTAGATATAGGAATTGATGCCGTTGTTGGTGATGCTGATGCAGTTTTGGACGACCGTCAGATAGATGATGTAATCACCATCGACTTTGATTTTCGGCATAAACGTATAAGCCAACGTTTGCAGCTCAAGAAATCCACAAATTATAAAGCCCTGAACAATATTATTGATATCAAGCGGCAGTGGCGTGCGCAGACCCGACCAACCGAGGGGGCGTGGAGGCCAAGTGAGGGGGCGTTTTCAAAAAATGATAAGGG
>JAQGAX010000144.1:0-22732 GCA_034698105.1 Plectus exinocaudatus | reverse complement strand
TTCTGGTACCGACGCATTTACAGTATTAGTTCAGTTCAATTATTTTATTTACACCTACACATCTAATCGTTGCAATATATTGCACAATCAAACATGCCCCCTCCCACCACCAAGATCCTGACTACCGTAATATCAAGTGTACAGGGTGGTCAAAAATTATATCAAAGAGTTTGATCGGCTCCTGCTCGACATTGCAAGCATAACCATGCAAGCGGATGTTTTTAAATGAAAGCCCTGGTTCCAACATAGAGAATGATATCAAACTTAACGAACGTGTAGCTTTGTGGAAAGGTCAGCTAGAATAGCAGTTATGTCGGATAAATATTCAAAACGCCCCCATGCGAAGTCGGTCTCCAAACTGCCCCCATGTAGCGACCAGGTCTCCAAACGGCCCCCATGAAGCTACCTAGTCTTAAAAACGCCCCCATGCAAATTTAAATCATCTCATGAGAGAAATTAATGAAACCAGTCCTTATTTTTATTATAACGCTCCCTATGTTTACTAGAAGTTTCCTGTTTCGCTGAGATAGGGAATAGCAACTATTCGGATTCGCAGGGATAAGGAATCGCTAGCTTCTTAGTTTGCAGAAAGAGAAAATAGCAACTATTCGCGTTCGCAGGGATAGGCAATAGTTCTTGGTTCGCAGGATTAAGGAATAGCAAGTTTCCTGGTTTGCAGTAAGAGGATATTCGGATTCGCAGGGATAGGGAATAGCAAGTTTCCTGATTAGCAGCTATCTGGTTTCCTGGTTACAATCTATTCCGCTAGTGCCAATCTCCTGAGAACCCGAATAGTTCCTATTCGCTCTCTGCGAACTAGGGAGCTTGCTATTCTAAGAACTAGGAAAAGGGAATAGCAACTATTCACACGGATAGGGTATAGCAAGCTCCCTAGTTCGCAGAGAGCGAATAGGAACTATTCGGGTTCTCAGGGGATTGGCACTAGCGGAATAGATTGTAACCAGGAAACTTGCTATTCCTTAATCCTGCGAACCAAGAACTATTGCCTATCCCTGCGAACGCGAATAGTTGCTATTTTCTCTTTCTGCAAACTAAGAAGCTAGCGATTCCTTATCCCTGCGAATCCGAATAGTTGCTATTCCCTATCTCAGCGAAACAGGAAACTTCTAGTAAACATAGGGAGCGTTATAATAAAAATAAGGACTGGTTTCATTAATTTCTCTCATGAGATGATTTAAATTTGCATGGGGGCGTTTTTAAGACTAGGTAGCTTCATGGGGGCCGTTTGGAGACCTGGTCGCTACATGGGGGCAGTTTGGAGACCGACTTCGCATGGGGGCGTTTTGAATACCCTGTGGGGGCGGTTTAAATACCTGTCCAGTTACGTCACTTAGCATTGATATATGAAGTACAAAACGTGGATTTTTCATTAGTTTCCAGGTTGCCGTCTACTTGGGTTATTGTGTCACTGTCTCATTTTGGTTCTATGTCATCATCTGCTCTGGCGCTAACGCCTACTTACAAGTTGAACTGAAGGAAGATAGCAAAGGTCTCCTCGCCTTCGACACACCTTTTGGACGCTATCACTATAATACCATGCCATTCGGAATTGCTTCCGCGCCAGCAATTTTTCAGTGGATTATGGAGCAGGTTCTCTCAGACATTCCGTTTTGCGCCGCATACCTCGATGACATCCTCATCAGTGACCGGAACGAGAACGAACACTTGGCTATACTGTACTTAATCGCCTCCAGAGTGCTGGGTTTAAGTACAAACGCGCTAAATGTTCATTCTGCAAGGATGAAGTCAAAAAACCTGGGCCATACCCATACTATCTCAATATGTAGAAAACGTCCGGATCCGAGCAAAATCACTGCAATTGTGAAAATGCCTGCACTTACAAACGTCGAAGACGTTAGCACTTTCCTGGGCAAGATCAACTTCTGTGTCCGTTTTCTCAAAGACTACGCGAACCTTTACGCTCCGATGTACGAGCTGAAACAGAAAGGAAAGAAATTCATCTGGTCAGCACTTTGTCGGCAAATTTCCTGAAGCAGAAACAAGCATTACTACGGCTATCTGTCTGGTACACTATGATCCAAAGCAGCCCCTACTACAGGGTGGCGCAAAAAAGACAGGTCTCGTTTTCGAAAGGCGCTGAGTCGTGGGGCGGGGCCAACACTATGGGGGTACGCCCCTAACGGTAAGATTTTATGAACGGAGTATGACCACCCACGTTGACCGGCTTTCGCGGTGGGACCCGAAAATGAACTGTAAAATAAGGCTTTTTTTTGGGACCCTCGTAGACGGTTTGCTGTAAAGCGGGGAATAGTGTGTTTAGGTTGTTTTTTTGCACATTGCTTGTGAAAAAATTTGCGGATCTTTTTCCAAAAAATCACGCTGATCGGTTGCCAACTGGGCGAGTGACGAGCTTCCAAAATTTTCAGATCCTGAAATTTTTTTGAGAAGACTGCGCGCGGTCGATTACCATTTTTTCCTAAAGCTCTGTTTTGAATTCCAATAACATTTTTGGATGTTTCAGAAGGTCGGCTATCCAAAAAACATAAAGTTACCCGATTTCGGCTCCGTCAAGATGAAGCAGGCTGCCCACTCCTATGTCTGGTGGCGGGCATCAACCAGCACATCGGCTCAGGATGGACCCGAACCAGTCAAGGAAGCCAATGCGGTCCCACCTGACGCTCAGACCGCGACGCGTCGTTATCCACTCGCAAATCGCCGTCCATCATTGCAATATTCACCATCTCCCCCCGGAAAGAAGAAATAAGGATGGAGATGTCGGCAAAAAGATAGGCTGTTGGCTACAAAGGCCAACACTTGCTGTAGTGTGATTAATGAGTCCACGCCTAGAGTCGAGAACGCGGGCCACCCTATGAATAGCCGGGCGCCATTAGCTCAGGGTCTTTTAGGTTCTGTGTACAACACTTTTATGCTGCATGCTAAACCATTCTTCCTATATTACGTTAGTTAAATGTATCATTAAAACTTGGACTCTTGCAATACCATACACTTACAGTACAACTTTCTCTATGAGTTTTTGATGTACAGAATTAGGCTCCACATGGCGGTTCAGCTAGTCAAGCATTCGCCATCTAGTGTTGTCAATAGCTCCTGGACGTTTGCTAAGATACTGAGCACATTTTACATTCCGCACTTGTAGACTGGCACAAATTGTCTTTTCAGGTTCTGCATTATTAGGTTCATATATAACCCATATCTGGAGGCTTGGTTTATTTCTGAACCAGTTTGTATCAATTATTTTCTTTTGATGTTTCTCCATATGAGTCAACGATTCATTCTTAAAATGCAAATTGTCATCCCATGGATTTATTTCAGCAGAAACATGCTGTCGCTCCTGAATAGTAGCCTGGCACATTTCTTGAGTCAGACCAATAATTTCCATTCTGCTTCTTTTTTCTTGTGGCTCTTGTTGATCACTTGCGCAATCAATTTGTGCTTGTAGCTCCATTTCACGCTGCTCTCATCTTGAATGATATTTCTGTCTGTGCAATATCTTCACTTGCCTCTTCTACAGTATCCCTTTCATTTTCATTCATTTGAAAAAGTTATTCATCATATTCCATGCGCAAGTTACCTGCCTTCTCTGACATCAGAATGGGTATATCACGATTACTGCATTCTTCTGTACCACTTCCTTCAATCTCCTCTTTCTGCATCGTTGCCACAATTTCTGTATAATGTTCACTCGAGGTTGTCTCCTGATGAAAGTTTGCTTCATCAACAGGATTAATATGCCTTGCTTGATCACAACTGTTTGGTGCACGCGTTGTGGGTGTAGTTGTAACTTTGCGTGATTTATGATTAAATGGCTCTTTTGGATTGTCCCCAGGGGGGTCCGACCTCCCCTAGGACCCCCCCCCGTTACACCTATGTACTCACCTGCTTTTCTGTGCAATTTTGAGTGATGTGGGATCGGGTCACACCACAGCACTCACAATTGCACAGGCAAGCAAAATGAGAGGCAATAAATGTGAAAAAACGCATGGACAGACACATTTCTTAAAGCTATTCTATTTCAATTTTGGAGCTAATTTTAAGTGACAGAAGCATCCAGTACATCAAAATTTTCACCTCCGGCGGGCAAAGAGCCTCCAGCCGATATGCCGAACTTGTCCGAACTTGGAATTGCGCAACCCCGCCCTGTTCCGGCTGAACACAGAACAAGAGCGCACTCGGCCGAACGGCCAGAAAGACTGACGCAAACCAGTACTGTTTTGCTGTGAACGAACTTCCAGTTTTTCGTAAAGGTTACTCGGGTTTGATCTTCGGGCAACCCAGACGTGGTGTGCAATCTAGAAAGACACGGAGACCACAAAATGCGATTGCTAGCTACCTCACGACGTCGAAGCAAAAATAAAAGATACACCAGACTTGAGGGTGGGCGATCGCCTCGAGATCCTAGCCTGAACGGGGTGGCACACGAGGTAGCCTGAATAAACGCCGAAACAAAACTCGCAAGCGCGAGTAGGAGACCGAGCAACAAAGTAACAGAGCTGAAAAGTAAAACCATCGACTATACGAATGAAAACCATGGAGTCACTGGGGAAATATATGAGGGTGGGTAATTAGCACTGATCGCGGGCGCACGCTTTAAAGCAACCAACATGAGACAAAGGATGAACTTTCATTCAACGCTCCATTTTGCACTTGTCAAATATCACCGCCGTCTAGCTGTGGCCTGCGATGCTGCACCCCCAATCACTCACTTGTCACGTCCCATCACTTCCGCCACACGCCATAACCTTCGTTTTGTATCGGGTCCCAATTCAAAACTCCTCAAATCATTCTGCGTCGTGCTGATTCCATTTGCGTCATCGAAACAGTGTGCAGTTGTGTTGGTCAAGTGGGACGGATATCGAAACGCCAACTCAAGCTTCCTGAGCACGTAGGATACCGCCCGTGAATTTTGTTGATCTATTGTATCATGCTGATTTCATTTGGGTCATTAAAATAGGCGGCTGTTTTGTTCGTCGAGTGAGCCAGATATCGAATACGCATATGGTGGTCCGACGAGCGCGTCAGATGCCATTTATTGCCTTCGTTTATCTCAAATACCGGAGATTGATAAAGAATGACATGCCAATTGCTTGTATCATTGGCAAGATTGTGCTGCTTCTAATGAGAGGCAGAACGGAAATTGAAAGCACCTCGTGCACGGATGCAACATGCTGTGCTTGTTTGATCATCCGAGACAGTATACATAACCGAGAAGCTCTGATCGTAAGCTTCACTTTCCGCTGAGATAATCGAAGTCGGTCAAGTATTCATAGTATTGTTACATGTTCGGTATGCTAATTTATCCCAAAAATCTAAAATCAAATCAAAATTCATATCTAAATATTTCAGATAAAATTTTCTAGCTCATATATGCGCAGTACAAATCTGGTATGAAAAAAGCGGTTATATCTTCTTGATTTCAAATATTCCTAAATTTCAGTTGCACATTGAGCTATTTCGTAGACTAACATATCTGAAAAAAGCGCACATATCTGATTTTTGATGTTGTTGGCTGTGATTCTTTGCATTCATATTAAGACCAAGTGATATTTCTTTGAAAAAACTATCTATTTGTTTGCTAAACGTTCCCAATAAGTAAAATCGAGAAATATGTTGCTAGTAATAAATTTGATCACAGCAGGAAATCAACCAATGTTATTGAAAGTGGTACTGTAATAAGCCATTTTTCGAAATACGTCAGGTAAAACAAAGCTTCAAAGGAATCATTTAGATGCACTTTGGCACAAGTAGGACTGGCGTAACCGCAAGCATCGAAATGCGCGATTTATCGATATACAGTGACGACCATAGGTTTACGGGACTCATGGCTCATTTTCTTTTCGAATTCGAACAGTCATTTAACAACGTGACTAAGAATATCTTATGTCGCAGTTTCAATCATGAATACATCACATTATTCTAAATGAAAAGTCTGAATCACTTTGTGTTAAAGGACTCCTCGCATTTGAAAAGAAAATGAGCCATGGGTACCGTAAATCCATCGTCGCCACTGCATGAGCGATCATTATATTTCACCTCTACTCTATTTTTAGGTTGGGATACATTTGAAGAAGACGTTGAAGTAACAGAATTTGCTTCATAGCCCAAAGTACTAGTTTGAAAGTTTAATATTTAGCATTTAACAGTTTAACCGTAACTTAACGTGAGCATGAGTACAACATCTCGTACATGTTCAATTTTTGTATTTGCACTGTGGCTGCACACAACATCCGCTTCATATTCATTTAAGTTCCTTGGTGAGGTGACTTGTACCAATTTGTCAACTGGTTGTCAAATGGGTTCTGCCGGACCGAGCGTATTTACTGTTCCTTCGTATGCCTTGGCTGTTGCAAACATCACTGCTCAGAGCAAGCATTCAAATCCCAACATGAGCTACGATGTGTACAATATGATGGAAATGGATCCAACCGATCCAAGAAATGATTACCGGTAAGCCGGATTTCTTCTTCCAAACGATAGCAAACTCGATACTCGGTATTGTTAATCAGTTTCTTGCGACTTGCTTCACATATTGTATCTCATGCGAACGATACAGTAGAAGCCTTGCTCTTCGTATGAGTAGCATAAACCGGTCTGAACACATAAATTCCGACGAAACTTTTCAATTTCATTACGGAACCGATCGATAATGTTTACAAAAGAGAAGTGGGGACCTTGTGTTCGATCATATACGATAACTGAATAACCAAATTTGAAAGTTTAACTGTCGCAACACTTCAAACAATCTTTGGTTTAAATTGTGGTTCAAATTTCAAATGTGACACTAGCAGCGACATTTGTACCACCACAAAATTAAATGCAACATCATCGGCACTGACGTTAGTGTCACATTCATGTGACGTCAAAGTTAATACTGAACGGGCGACGCAGTGGTTCGGAGCGCCAGAAGCTCCGGTCAGGTGGTGGCCGCGCTCTCCGCGCACAAAAATGATATTTCATTGCAGAGCTGCTCTGAATTTAATGATGAGCTCGAACACCGTTGGAATAATGGGGGGGTTTGACAACAACTGCAGTCAGATTATTCGAGTAGCACAGGCATTTAACACACTTGCTGTCTCTGTCGTAAGTCATTTTTTCATGAATCACTTAACCTCTTTGATACGCACAATGTTTTTAAACCGTTTGAGCCATGTAGCAGGCGTCAGAAAGTTGAGGGTAGGGTTCGAGTTGTTCCCTGAAATTCGAAGGGATTCAGGATTCAAACCCCGCTGCCCCACCCTGCAAATTTATTGTCTTATAGCCTCATTTTCAAATTATCGGCCAATTTTCAGATTATATTCAGATTTTTTCTCGGGTTGCGGAGGGCTAGGGCGTTTCAAGAGTCCCCTCAGGTAAGTGTATGTCAAAGAGCGGCAAAGATTCTTCATTCTAGCCTAAAACCTTAGTGTATTATTTAATTGGTTTATAATTGTACGAAAATGCATATTCACCATTTATAGAACTGCGAATATTCTTCAACGGGCATCGACCCAGGTCATGACTCTTTCCTTCAGTTCACTCCCGGATTGAGGTACGGCAAGAATTAATTACCGTAATTAATTATGCCGAAAGGGGGCGATTATTGAAAGGAAGATGGTTATTTTTTCAAGTTAGAATTTAGAAAAGACGATAGATCCTAATGAATAGAGTATGCCTGATGTATCGAAAGAAATTTCAAGAGCATTCTTCTATTTCGGTGAATCTTATATAAAGAAAATCTGGTACACTAGGGGGGGGCTTCTCTTCGGAGGCATTTAGCAGCAGACGTGGCTACCAGGGGGTACGAGGACGACATCACTCCCAGACAACCAAATAACCGGAGCGAAAAGTAGGCTGGTATGGAAATCGCCCCAGAGGGTCAGGAAAAATTTGCCACGGAATAGAATGACTATTTTCCGAAAAAGTGACATCATATAACCCGTCTCCAAACAAAAATTCCGTAACCACGTCCCTATAGCAGCAAATATTTCAGTGCGAAATTGAAAGCATTGATTTCTTTTCTTAAAACCATGCACTGGAATGACATTGTCCTCGTTTCAATGGATCAAGGCGGCGGAGCATCCACAGTTCACGCAACATCCATGGCTTCGCTAATTTTGCAGAATAACGGAATTAATATTGTGGACAGTGTGCGTATCCCTTTTATTGCAGTCGGACCGATGCAAGTCTCTTCAATGGTAAAATCAGTCATGGACACTTACTTACTAGGAAAAAGTAAGTACCATTGCGACTTTTTAAGGTGGGTTAATTTTAATTTGAATCTAAAAATTGGTGGATTTGATTTTTACCTTCGTGGAGATTTCTCGTCAAGTATCATAACACGGCCTCTCAACGGTTGCAAAATAGCGAAATTGTTTAGTGACGAAACTGCTCCGTACGTTGTGCGCGAAAATTAAAAGGTCCTACTGAGCAAATATAGCGCGCAAAAAGCTCTACATCTACAGCTAGGCGGATTTTGAACTCGCTCGGGAGTCGAAAAACCAAAAATGAAAAGTATTTGTTATTGCGTATTTCTTAGTTTTTATACACTTCAGTACAAATCTTGTGGGGCCGTGATAAGTGTCCTCAAGCGATGATAGTGCCAGTTCATTTTAGTTTATGTTTTGTTGGATTTATCCCTCACGTCAGTACAAACAAAATTATTTCTTGACACTATGTCACGATTCGGAATACTTCAAACTGGAGAGTACTTTGCCATCGGATTGGTACAAGATTCTGACATTGATAAATGGTATCTACAAACTCCGAATTTGTACTTCAGTAAGTTAAATGTTTATTAGAGGAAATGAAAAATTTGCACGACTCGGACACCCCATTAGATAGAAAGTTTTCTTTTATGCTTCATCTCTTTGAAAGTGTCGATTTTGTCAGATCCATCTTCCCTAGCCCGCCCCAGGTAAACTTTTTCGTAAATTATTTCATTGTCGTTGTGCACAGTTTACGGTAAGTGAGGAGTGGACTTTTGGGCAGAATATTGACTGTACTGGCAGAAGAGGATGGTTTGATGTGCTCGTACGAACGAAAAATTTCGAAACGGGGATGATTGCGCAGCTATTCTACATAGCAGCGTTAACAGCCGCCGCACGCTAGTAAACGTGAACAACTGCCGACCACTATCAACTATATTCTACACAGCTCTCGCGCCCCACAATAGCTGGCCACATAGGCTAACCCATTTTGCTCTACTATCAGAGGTGATGAAACGCAGTAAGCTATGACGACCCAGGCCCGGCCGGCCCGAGATAAATTTTTCGGCGCTCCCCGGACGCGGGAAGAACTTCTCATATCGACCCGGGCCAGCCCGTGAAAATCACTGAAAATGCCAATACTTATTAGCAGTTTCGATACTCGAAGCAAGTCTACCCCATGCTCACCTTTGCATAGGCGCAGATTATTGATGCGCACCGAGTGATTGTCTGAATTGGGTAAGATTATGTAATAGGACAGTACTCTGAAGTTTTTTGAATAAAAGGGTGAAACGCTTCTGCCGAAAAACATTCGAAACATACATACAACCCAGCTTTCAACGCATTCTAGACACGGGTGTAGTGAAGGGAGTTCCATTCCATACCATAAGTAAAATTTAAATGGGGACAGGTTCACACTAGATATTATTGAAATTTTCGCTGGAGGGCTAAGTATAGCAGCCTGCAGCTCATACGTCATTCGGTCATCCTGCTTCGTAAACGACCCCAAACTAAAACTGCGCCATGTCTTACGCGTACGCATACTAAGATTCAGCCGTAAACATTCGAAACGTGCAACCGTGCTGCCAACGCATACCTTTTCAGATGGGAAAAGAAATTCAGCAGTAAATACAAATATTTATACATTTCAGGGTTCCCAGTATACTATACTCGTCTGCGCTCCGTACCAAGCATGTTGTTTTTCGAGCAATGGCGCTCTTTTGCTTTCGTTGCTGAAACACCTCCAAAGCAGAACGAATCGCCTCAATGGGAATCATTTAGCAAAGAAATTTTTAATGCATACGCCGATCCACCTTGTCCGCCATTATGCTCGTATTCTGGTAGCCAGTTCGCAAGTTGGCAGGTAAGGTGCATCTCAGTTGCAACAAGTTGTTTCCTTCTACAGGATGCCTCAAAGAAAGTCTCCATTTAGAAAAATGGCTCCGTTTGGCTCCGCAAATATGATATCGAATTTTCCCGAAAATAAGCCCTAGCGCATGTACACGCAAAGTGTTTCCCCCCACTGTTTCGTACACAGTACTGTATTTGTATCTTACTCGAGTTACCGTATCGGGCAGCTTGGCGAAAGTCGTATTTTCGTAAAATAACTTTGGAAATTAACCCAGTGGATCTTTTACGTGAATAATCCCACCCATGGGAATATTTTCGAGAAACCCCGTTTTTCACTGGCTACTCACAATCCATCGAGATTTTCTTGCAACCACGCCGTTCAGTCTTATTTGACGAAGGTATCGAACTGTCGAAAGTCAGCGGTAGTAAGTCGATTTTTTAAGACTTCGTGATCTTTTGCTCGCGTCTAAAGCCTAAACAGTCGCAGGACACTTTCTAAGCAATCTCCTACGGAAAACTCTACAAAAAAGTAGTAGAATAATATAATTTCTATGGAAAATTATGCCATTTTACTCTTTAAACATTTTGCATTTTTAGTACAGTACACAGTAGTAGTATTTATAGTACATAGTACGCAGGAAAGGTCGCTAAAGCTAGCAGACTGCCAAAATAATGCTACGAAAAGAGTTGACAGGTCGCCAAGGCCACTGTAGAAACTAATCGTTTTGAAAATTGTCGTTTCGCACTTTCCGTTTCACCGGGCAGCCAAAAAGGTCACAATAAAAAGAAATTCCATTGAAAACAGCAATTGCCAAAGGGGCGGGTCAATAGGATCGCTATTAAAAAGTACGCTTTAAACGCGGCCGTTATCGCGAAATAACGAAGTCGACGAGAGTCTTTATTCGCATTTCTTATTCATGGTTTTTTGGTATAAAATACATCTTGCTTTTGTAAGTTATAAACGAATGCCGATTTTCAGTATTCATGGATGCCGAGTTGGAAAGTAGTGGCCCGAGTATACGATGCCATGTTATTAATTGCAAGTGAATACAACATCGCTTTGGAAAACAATATTGATTTAAAGAACGGAACAGTCATTAAGCAACTGATGATAAATAAAAACGTTGAAAGTACGTAGGCAATTTACCTTCTAACTTGCTACATCGTGCTAAGCTGCATGAAGACGATTTTAAAGCTAGGTCAATACTTGATTTTTCAAATTTCGCGGCGCTCGCTCTTGTTAGCGAAACACGATTTCGTTTGGTAAATCTCTTGGCATGCACTCTCTTGCTTTACGTGACTGTTACCTGTTATCGTAACCAGAAGAAGTACAGCGATCAAAATCCCAGAGAATTGAGGACAGTTTTCGAACGTAGAGTGAAGCGCAATGAGCAGTTATATCAAACTGACAAAAGCTGAAAAGTACACAGCCACGAATTTCGAGCAGTACAGTACAACGTGAATGAATGATTGCCATTCAGTTGCACAAAAGGACGTTGCTCGCAATCAGATAGAGCTGATGACAGTTGTGATAATAAAGAGTTGTTACATGATATACAGCATTGCACGATAATATAGAGTGTAGCTCCTGCACTAACTTGCAATAAGTTGGTAAATTTTCTAAATCGTGTTATTTTACTCTAATTATCAGTTGCTTGTTTCTAGGCATCACTGGAAGAAAATTTATTATCAATGAGCTGGGTTATGTGGAAACTGAACAGACGTTAATGGTACCGAGACAAATGAAGTTATGCGAAACGTGCACTTTGACACAAGGTCTCTTTTCAATCGCGAGATTGATACCATCGACTGGTCAAGACCAATATGTATGAATACATGCAGCATAACGTTTTCAATTGGTTTCGTTGCAGTCTTTTCAATGGTCAAATAATACGGCGTATGGTTCATATCTTCAGTTCATTGGAGGAAAAGCTCCTCTCGGATCGCCGAAATGTGGCTTTAAAGGACAGTTATGCTCAATCAAAACAAGTAAGATAACGTTGAAACTCATTACACCTGGAGACATTATTCATCTCTTCGTAAGCTTTGTAACAAAAGGGCCAGTATCAGACAAAGGTATATGCGAAGAGGAGTTTGAGGAAGCTCATAACCGAAGAAAAAACTCGAACCTCCTCCATCGGTCGAAAATTTCAAAACTCTCCAAGTATAAATTGCAGGAATTAAAATTTCACAGCTAAAATTCCAAATTTTCCGCCAAACTTGAATAATTGCTGGAAGAAACAACTCCCTCCCAAACTATCTCCGCCTAACATATGTATGGTTCATAAGCCAGCAATGGTAGCTTCCACTCTTTCACTCTCCTCGATTGAACCGGTATTAGAATTTCACTTTTCATTTTGTTGTTCTGCGACGTTGAGTGGAGTGCATTAAATAAGCAAAAATAACCTTCACTACCTTGTGGACTGATAATAGCTCTCAAATAGTAATGATCCCGCTTTCGACGGACCCACAAAGCACACAATTAAGTGAATATAATGGACATATATGAGTGACTGATGAATTATATTCGCGAACACTTTCAGGCAACTCGAGATTTATTATTGCCGGAGCCGTATCAGCAATCACCATCGCAATGATTGTTATCATAGCGTTTGTTTACAAGTAAGAGTCTGTTTTTGATTGTGTCACTTTTTCTGTCATTCAGTTTTTTCTATCAATAAATGTACATATTTTGGCGGGAAATTTTGAACTATAGTAGGAAAATGTGAATTCCTCCGTTTTCCTTGATTTTTACCTGCGTCGCTTTTGGACGATCACCGTTTGCAATTGCTCACGCGGCATTCGTTATTATCAGTGCTGCAAATACAGTAGAAACCGGATATAAGAGAATTTTTGGCCAAAAAAGTGACCAAAAAGTCGAAAAATGGGGCATTTTTGAGCAAATTTTAGAAAATGTCCGTAGAAATGGAATGCGTTTCTTTCACAAATGCTTCTACACTCCTACTACAGTCTCGATTTGGGTGCTAAATTCGTTGATATTATATTTGGCTAGTAAAAATTCGACGTTGGTGATCACCCACAGTGCTGTAGGATATAAACCGCATATAAAAAGAGAAAACCGGATATAAGAGAACTTTTTTCATTTCCCCTGCATTCTCTTATATCCGGTTTCTACTGTAGTACTATTACTAAATAATTTTACCAAGCAAAATAATTAGTTTCGTACTAATTACTAAACTACTAAAATAGCTTTTACAGTTACTTTACTAATAATTACTTACTAAATGAAAAATAGTGAACCTTTACTAAATACTAAGTAATCTTTTTAATAATTAATACTAAACTAGTATTACCATATTTTATGAAATAGTAGCTTTGGGCTACTATTTTTTCAACCCTCTCCTACTACCCTGGGCCATTATTTCTGCATGGGCTACTATTTCCGCGTAGGCTACTATTTCCGCGTAGGCTACTATTTTTGCGTGGGCTACTATTTCTTAAAATACGGTAACTGAACAACAGTTGGCCAAATTTCCTGAACTAATTACTAACTAAATAAGAATTATTGCAACACTGGCTTATTATAAGCAATGAGTAATCCTTCTGTGCAAATGAAGCGTATGACAAAAACCATTATCGAACTTTAAATTTTTTAAAATTGATCTTGTGGAACTAGCTGTTCATCTGCATAAAATATAATCTGCTTGTATTCTCTTTCACTAATCTGTTATTCAAATCGAAATCATTTTTTGTTTCCGTTTAAATGTAATGAAAGATCAAATTTTCAGCCAAATCCAGTTTGAAAAAAATTTGGAAACTATGAAGTGGAAAATACCTTCGGCAGAAGTTCAACTAAAAAACGTACAGGCTAGAAGCAGCGTCTTCAAAAGCAGTATTTACTCCACCGTACGTTTGCCGATCCCTTAATCTCACCAAATAACTTTGGTCCGGCGGTGACGATGATTTTAGTTTCTTTAAAATCTTTTTATTTGCTCGTAACCTGCTTAAACGAATTGTAAAATCTTGCCAAGACGATCAGATTCCAGTAGATAACCTGACCAGTCACTCAGCTTTTTGGCCAGAAGCATTTACCAATAAATATCGCATCTCTTCCATTAATGCAGCAGAGTCAATTGACCCATAGTCAGTGGTGGGCATAGGAGGATACGTACCGATTCTGTTTCATTCCCCTAAACGCCAACTGAGTATCAAAGTTACACAGTCCTGTGTATCCCCTAGAAAAGTTTTGGTGTACACCATTGCCAATAGCACGGCTTCCCATCTACTCAATACCGTCATAGATCACCAAAAATTTTCAAGACATAGTACCGGGGTTCCCCGTAAATAAGCCCAGGGCTATTATCGGGAAATGGGTATTTTTGAGAAAAATATTTGATCCATAAATAAATTCATGGAATTATTTTCGGGGAATGCGTTTTCTGCTGCTTTTGGTTAAATTAATGTGTTTGCGTCTCTGTATCAGACGTAATAATACAGTAAATCAATGATGATTCATAAATTAATAAAAAGGAATCATATCATCACTAAAACTACTGCCCAAACAAACTAATTCAAGAAAAAAACAAACAGGTTTCTTCATTTTCGCCGTAGATGATAAATTTCGTCTTCATTTGTTGCATGGATTTGAGATTTGCACAGTAAATAGCATTCATAGGACAGATTATTTCAATAATACCATTCGTGGATTATCAAAAATGTTATTTCCGAAAATAAACCCATGGACCAATTTTCGGGGAAGAAAACCGAAAATAAGCCGAGTAGGCTTATTATCGGGTTGGCTTATTTACGGGAACCCCGGTAGGACCACGTTAAATGACGTAGTTCACAAAAATCAGGTTTCTAATCACGCTAAACTACGTTTTTAGCTGCGCTAAAACTCACGCATTTGGTTTTTTTTAGAATTAGCGTAATGGAGTAACGTACCTGAGTTTTGTTTCTCAGAAGTTTTTGTGCACACAAATTTAATCACGTTTGTCTGTTATATAGAATGGCGACAATGCACAAGTTGGATCAAATCAAATTACAATTAAAAATTATCAAGACAAGTTAATTGACGTAAAAGAACGAAGCTGGAAAAGGACAACGGCCAAGCACAGGTTTACTAAACAAGTAAGTTCTTTTTCATTTATTCAGTTGAACCGTGTATTAAACAAGTACACTTCCTGGAAACGTTTCTATTTATTACGATAATACTGTAATGAACCTACCGATAATCACAGTGATACACGAATCAAGGGTAAAATTTCCATGGAGATCGAAAACAAGCGTTATGTTAGGCTGTTATGTGTGAAATAACAGGATACACAGTGCCATATAATATATCTTCGATGTTCAGTTGGTGTTTTTCATTTTCTGATGGGGTAGAATACGGGGGAAGTACAAAGCCGGTTGGGGGACGTCTGCAATGCAATGTAGGGCATAATTCACAATAATATGAAAAAAATTATCTTGCAATCCAAGTCTGACGAAAGATAATGTGCGCATTCAGCGTGCTGAGAACCTCCGAATGCAATTATACATAATCAACAACGTACTCAATGTAAAAATATTGTTTAATATACACGAATCTTGAACCCCAAAAGCTCTGCCAGGTTTCCTCGTGGAGCACACGCATGTTAACATTAACAGCAATATTTTCAGGCATTTAATGATTCTGCAGAAGAAGAATGGATCAAAATTGATAAATGGGCACTAGGAAAGTACAATAAAAATCTCGTTGCTGTCAAGAAACTTTGTCCGACCAATTTTAAGTTGACGCGAGATTTAAAAAAAGAACTCATGCAGGTTGGTGCCTATTAACGGGAACTTGATAAAAATAATTAGTTCCTAAACTGTGCAGAAAATAGCAAGAAATTCGAAAATAACGTTTAATTTGCCAACTGCGATTTCTTTAATGTGACAATATTTTTGAAAGATTAAATTTTAAACCAACGGGCTGATCAAGTGTACGTACGACAGGTTGGCGATGCAATGAGCTGGGTTATGGCGCAAATTTCCATAGCACGTCTATGCACACGCTATAAATGACTTTCTTTGTAAGTTGTACTTAAAAAATACTTTGTCAGCCTGTCATACTTTTTCAAAAATGATTGAAGTTTAGGCCAAAATAATCACTTCGATTCGTCATATTTTGAATACTTAGTGCCAGTTTTGGTTCTTCTATTGTTGCTTCATGCAAAGCGATGTGTGTGGATGACCGTGCTCTGAAAATTTGTATTCTAAAGTGGCGCATTGCGTCGGCAATCTATCGTATACTCTAACCGATCTGATATTGGAAATTCAATCGTTTTAATAACATTTTCGCGTTCAACGGCGACACGGTGGGAAAAATAAACAAATGTCTTGAAGGCCTCTCATTTTTGCACAATTTAAGGCTAAATTGTCTTTTTTTTCGCTACCGCTTCAAATTAAACAAATTATATGCTGCAAAATGTACCAAACCCGTTCCTATTGAAAGCATAAGAGGCAAGCCAATAGCTAAGGTTTTTCTTAGGGAATTTCGTACACCTTGATGGATAAATTAGCTTGCGCTTAGGATTCGTTTGTTAATATGAGACAAACAGAATTTTACAAAGATACCGTTTTAAAGAAACACGATCAATACTTTTACATCGCCGAGATTAAGAACAGATATCAATGTTAAATACGACATCGATGAACACTCTCCAATTCAGCGCTCGATATTTGTCAAATAACAGCTTCAGCTACTGTATACCAAAGTTAATCTAATTCGCAACAAACACTTTTCTCTCATTTCAGTTATCTGCAATGGAAAACGAATTCTTAAACAAAATAATCGGAGTTGTGCATGAACCTCCCAAGCTTTTTCTTATATCGACCTACGCACCAAGAAACTCATTAAAGGTAAAATTGATTCAATTAAATTTAGTTAAGAAAACGTGATGATTGCCGAGGGCGATAATTACAAAAAGAAACGAGATGAATCGTCAGTTTCATACTTCCAAACCTGGGAATTTTTTAGGGGACTTTAGCAGGACTTTAGCCCCACCCTTTAACAGAGAAAAGAACATGATCCCCCTCCATGAAAATTGGCCGAAATTTTTAAAAATCAGATCAAATATTAGCAGAAATTCACATTGCAGTACTAAAAATTCAAATGCTCCCGCCAAATTTGAATTTTGGCACAAAAATCGAAACCTCTTACTTTAATTTCAATGTACGCTCTATACTCTGCTCTGCTCTTGATTTTGATTGATTTGCTGTCTATAGAATTCTGTTTTTCATTCGGAAATCAACTTTTTTATGATAATACGTAGCTCGAAACAAGTCCCATCGTATCATTGATATTCTTTTTGTATTATGAGTGAGCTTAAAGCGCGGCGGCATTGCCTCCGTTACCTTCATCAGTAAAGTGGCCCTATTTGAAACCCCAAACCAGGCAGGTCAGAGGCCCCAGGCTCCCTGGTTATAGGTATGCATGTATGGCGGTATATAGTCCCAACCGGCCGGTCATTCCCCCACCCCAAGCCCAAACCTTTGCCCATCTTTGATAAAAAGCGATAGAAGTATATGTTTCGAAAATTTCGATTTCAGTGTTTTTAATCGTTTCAGGATATTCTTGAAAATCCCGATTTACGCCTTGAAAACATCTTTACAGTTTCGTTCATCATGGATATTATAAAGGTGACAGTAGCAAAGTAGCAATATGTGATAAAGTGTGGTTGTCAGGTGCGGTACGAAATGCTGTGTGCAAACGTTTTGATCCCAAGCGCAACGAAGATACTGCATTAGTCTGTATCAGATGAGCACATGACGACTTCAACTTATAAAACCGGGTCGGAGGATTTAAAGTATCTGATGTCAACCTATAGTTGTTGGGGGAAAATGTGTACAATGTGTGCGATATACATTGGCAATCGTTCTAACCAATACTTCGTCGATCTCGTTTTATTTTGATACAGGAGCCCAAAAATGCGTTCTTGTTTCAACTCTATTTTCGAATCCCAAAGTATTAGCTCATAATTTTGAGCTACTCATATGAAACCGTATTTATCTCACGGGTATCATGACTATGCCACTCAAATTTTTACTTCATTAATGTTCCTATTGCATCCAACATCGGAAAGCATTTCATTGTTGTGTGTACAGTTAGTATGTATACAAATATTCATGTTAGTCAGCAGATATGACGTCACTTCTCATAGTCTCTGATCTATGCCAGTGACGTTTTGGGTCCCCAACCTCCCCACTCCGCAGTGGTAAACGGTGGACCATGCGAAGTGTTTTTTGGATAACGATTTTGGGGACTTCAAAAAGAAAGCCAGTCCACTTCTGGTGACCTTCTTTTAAATGTAGGTCACCCCATAACTGATCGGTCATACCCCCACACCCAAACCGATGCCCATCTCTGACCTGTAACTGTAAAAATTCAAAGTAACGAGACCGATGTACCATGACTGAGACCAAGGCTGAGACTAGGGATTGCGAGACTTTCGAAACTGAGAGCAAGACCAGGGATACTAGACTGGTGCCGGTCTCGCTACAAGTCAACGCGCAACCGATGTACCATGACTGATGTATCATGACCGTACCATCTTACTAACTTAAGTTGATGCAATATTCAGGTGGGTGGTAGCCAGACATGTGCAGTGGTTTCGGCTTGCAAAAAGTTTCGCCTCGTAGTTGGCGACTTCATTTTTTTAAAGGTCGCCAAAAATTGATAATCCAAAAGACATTGTACTCAATATATTTGATAAAATTCTCATACCCCCAACATTCTGAATCCCTTGGGTATAGAACCCCATCCATACCTCCAAGCAAACGTCTGGTGGTAACATTATTTACCCCTCTCATACTCCATACGTTTGATTGCTTCTACTTTCCTCCTATTCTGCTGACATTGATTCCATCAAGTGAAATCAAATGCGCTCCTTTGCACTGCATTTTTTGCATTGCACAAAATGCTTTAACAAAAAGAGAATATGCTGTAATTGCAGGGCCTTCGGTTTTTGCATATCAGTACACTTGGGTTTCATGGAAACCTGAAATCATCCAACTGTTTTGTTGATGCCACGTGGCGCGTGCTTCTCGGAAACTATGGAATGGTCAGACTCCGGGAAAATGAACCATGCGAAAACGACAGCGGTAAGCGATATTACATTTGCCATAACTATATGTTAGACACGAGACTTTTGCTTTGATGTGCGGGCTGAAGGCGGCGAACTTGATCCCAATCAAATAGTAATCTGATGCTGAGAATCAAATATAAGTTAGGTTTGATTTGCAACCTACAGTATCCCATAATGACCCCACTAATACTGACGAGATTGACAATAACAAGTCTCGTTACAGGTCTAGAGTGGAGTTGCTTGCATACAAAAATGTAATCAACTTGTGCCGAAAACGGCAAACCGGAAGAAGAAAAATTAGGCCAGCTAGTAAATTGAACCGCCATAATCAAAGGTGCTACTGTATTTATAGATCTATTCTGGACCGCTCCCGAGATTTTACGATCCAGTAACAGAAAATTATCGTTTACGAAAATTGAATTAGCAAAAGGCGACATTTATTCATTTGGAATCATTTTATATGAAATGTATGGAAGAAATGGCCCGTACAGCGATGAAATTCTACCGCCCAGAGGTAACATTCTTATTTCATTTCGTTCACGAAGCTTCATTCGGGTCATTCACTTATCTTCTCCGATACCTGAACATAAAATGATGAAAAGATCGAAACTTTAATGCAACCTACAAACTGGTTGAGAATGTGATAAAAACTTGCATTTGGTTTCGGTTCAGTAATTCCTGCCCACGAAAAGAACGAAACTTTAATTTGACCTATAAACAGATTGTGAACGCAAGAAAAATTTTGCACAACGATTGGGTTCGTATCGTTTTCATACATATCACGTGCACTTTTATAATGCCTCCACGTCACTAATCTACCTAAGTCTGAATTGCGATCCTGAAGAACGAACTTGCAAATCGTTAGCTTCTAAACATAAATGCAAATATTTAGAAATTGTGGAAAAAATCAAGTTTCCTGCTGGCCGCAACCACATGCGACCAGACCTAGCAGCAATCAAAGCACCGAACGCAGTTAAAATGACATGCATGTCTTGCTGGAACGAAAATCCTGAAGAGCGACCTAAAATTAAAAAAATCAGAGAAATGCTCGACCCCATCACGCATGGAATGTGAGTGCTATAATCCAAATGTGCAACGGACTAGCTTTCTGCCATTAGTTCCTGATTGTGCCCCCATTACACAGGAGCATAGGAAAGAAACTTGTATGCTGGCAAAGATTTTGTATTGTCCAGTTCAAATATAAATGCGATAGCAGGAAGCATCGATGCTCGTTATATTTATTGCGAATGCCGCACTCGATATGTAATCGTTTGGAAGGGAACATGGAACAAGACATGCAACCAATTTCCCTGAATGCTTACTTTTGCCTGCATTGAGAATGGGCACACGTGCAGTATTACGACAATATGACCAGTCAAGGAAATTTATCGCGAAAAATTTGAATTCCAAACTCAAGCGCCATAGATCTTTTTTTATTAAACAGTCCCTCGCGGGTTCTCGCTTTCGAGGACGTTGAGTTGTTGAACGAAAAGGTTCATAAATTCTGCGCCCATTTTCTGCATGTTTCAGAAAAACAAACATTGCTGACAATATAATGCAGTTACTCGATCGCTACAAAAACAACCTTGAAGATGTGGTCAAAGAGCGCACTTCTGAGTTGGATGAAGAGCGAATGCGCAGCGAGCGTTTACTTCTGCAACTGCTTCCCGGGTAAATGAATTGTCCACAGAGCAAACTGTTTTAAGCTGCAGATTGTTTATTGTGTGAGAAGACAACCCAGATAAATTTATTGATATTGTCGCCCCAATGATATACTACAGTACACGATATTTCTTGCAGACCTGTTGCACATGCGCTAAAAAATGGTGAAAAAGTTGAAGCAGAATTCTATGCGTCTGTGACCATCTATTTCTCCGACATTGTGGGTTTCACGGCATTATCTAGCCAAAGCACGCCGATGCAGGTAAATTAACTATTATCACAAGTTTCGAAACATGTATAACAACCTGTCTGCATTTTAGGTGGTCGAACTACTCAACGATCTTTATACGGTGTTTGACAAAATTATTGATGACTATGATGTGTACAAAGTCGAAACAATTGGAGATGCTTATATGATTGTCAGCGGCCTTCCAGAAATCAATGGTTACAATCATGCTGGAGAAATTGCTTCTGCTACTCTTCGCATACTTCAATCCATTTATGTAGAGTATACAAGAGTTCAGTTATCGAGTTCACAACAATAAGTCCTGCGTTTTCAGTCCTTCACAATAAGACACCGTCCAGATGAATCTCTGAAATTGAGAATCGGCCTGCACTCTGGCGCCGTTGTTACAGGCGTTGTTGGAGTGAAAATGCCGCGCTACTGCTTGTTTGGAGATACAGTTAGCGTTGGCTCTAGCATGGAACAGAACGGAATGCGTAAGATTGCTGTTGCTGCATTTCATTCACAGTGTCCAATGGTTGTTGTTTGTTTCAGCGCTGAAAATTCACTGCAGTCAAGCTACCAAAGAGCTGCTAGAAGAACTGGGCGGTTACACGCTAGAGGAACGCGGCTTTGTTGAGTTTAAGGTATATTGCGAAATAACAACAGGGCCGAAGCGAATTGTTATTTGCAGGGGAGAGGAAAGAAGGTCACATATTGGCTGACTGGCGATGATCCGGCGGTCCGAAAAGCAAGGCTGCAACTGGAGTCACAGCGCTATCCTAATTTAAAGAAGTGTTTGTATGCTTTTATGGATTAAAAATTAAAGAAAAACGATAAAATAATATACAAAGAACTAAGAAAGTACGATTAAATAAAATTGAAAAATAGAAAAAAATATTAAATAACGTACAAAAACAAAAAAATGCGATTAAGTAAAATTGAAAAATAGAAAAAAATTATTAAATAAAATTGAAAAAAATTATTAATAATTTATTGAAAATTTAACTTGACTTAAAATTAATTAAATCATGATAATTGAATAAAATAAGTTTAAAAATTATGATTTAATTGAAATTTAATTTAATTTAAACGTCACCTAATTTAGTTTACTAATACCAGTCTTGCTGGATGTAACTTTATTTGAGCAAAATATCCCACACGTTTACTAAAATTGTATTTATTCTAGGTCTTATAAAATAATTTATAACTGCTTTAAAGGACCGTAAAGTGAAAAATCTTTGGCGCTTCGCTAGCTTAAACATGGTAGATTTCGGAAAATAACTTTTTTATTTCAAATTGGCTCCGTTATCATGGGAATTACGTTTATAGTTTGATTTCGCGCGTGTCTCGTGGCAAGTTTTTCACTTTAGGGTCCCATTAAGTAAACTCAGTGGAAGTCTGTCTTGCGCCTGTGCTTTTTATTTCATCTGTTGCACTGCGCTGCATCAATTTTTCACTGCTGGTCCTTCGTTAATTAAGTATTATTCACGTGGGTTTTAATAAATTTATTGTTCTTCTATTATGAATTCAAATTAATGAACATGGTCGAATAAAATGGTAATAATATTCCGCAACTACCCTACAGCTTTCATTAATTGCACACGACATCAGTACTGAGCTTGAAGGATTGCTCAAATGATTATGAACATGATCCGGCCGTGCCATGCTACTGAAGCGCACCTGTTCTTGATTACTGAGCCCTCTATGACATGGATCCACTTATTTAGATGTTTGGCGCT